>JACCPG010007443.1:0-23997 GCA_016069955.1 Drepana arcuata
GCGGAGTGCGGGCGGGGGCGCGGAGTGCGGTGGGGGGCTACCTCGCAGTTGGCGCCGGAGAAGCCGACGGGGCAGATGCAGCGGTAGGCGGCGGGCAGGTCGACGCACTCGCCGCCGTTGCGGCAGGGGCGCGGCGCGCAGTCGTCCAGGTCGCGCGCGCACGTGCGGCCGCCGTAGCCGGGCGCGCAGGCGCAGTGGAAGTCGTCCACCAGGTCGATGCACGTGGCGCCGTTGAGGCACTGGCCGGCGCAGTCGTCCACGTTGGCCTCGCAGTCGCGGCCCGTCCAGCCCGCCAGGCACGCGCAGGAGTAGCCGCCCGCCGTGTTGTTGCACGCCGCCGCGTTCACGCAGGGCGCGCGCTCGGCGCACTCGTCCACGTCTGCGGGCGGGGGCGGGGGGCGGCGTGAGCGGGGCGAGGGCGGGGCACGGCGGGGGGGCGGGCGGCTCACCGTCGGCGCACGTGGGCCCCGCCCAGCCGGGCGCGCAGTCGCAGGCGAAGGCGGCCAGCAGGTCGCGGCAGGTGGCGCCGTGGCGGCAGGGCGCGGCGGCGCAGTCGTCCAGGTCACGCTCGCACAGGGCGCCGCCCCAGCCGCGCTCGCAGACGCAGCGGAAGCCGGGCGCGGCGTCGGCCAGCTCGCAGGCGCCGTGGCGGCAGGGCGCGGGTGCGCAGGGGTTGTCCACTCGCTCGCAGTCCGCGCCCGAGAAGCCCTCGGCGCAGCGGCACAGGTACTGGTCGGGTGCCGTGTTGACGCACGTGCCGCCGTGCTGGCAGGGCTCGTGGGTGCCGCAGTAGTTGAGATCTGCGGAGGCCGAGCGTCAGGCGGGGGCCGGGGCCGGGGCCCAGCGACAGGCGGAGGACGGGGCCGGAGGCCGGGGCCGAGGCCGGGCCGGGGCCCAGGCGCTCACCTTGGTCGCAGAGGATGCCGCCCCAGTTGGTGTCGCAGGTGCAGTCCCAGGAGGAGCCGTTGCAGTAGCCGTGCTTGCAGCCAGGGTAGGGCTGGCACTGGGAGCACAGCTCGCCGCGCCAGCCCGGTCGGCAGCTGGGGACGACGCGACGTGGATTTTTTGAGGTGGGTATTTAAACTCCGAGTCCCCACGAGGAATATGGGCGACTGTAGAATTTGAAAGCTATCGCTTCAGTCTCGTCACTGTTATAAAAGTTATAATCGTTTCGACTCGAAGTCGGATATACGTTTACATAATATTTGACACACGTCAATATATTTTATACATATGTATATTAATATATTTGTATTCACTGATAGTAGTTTTTAACGCGTCGTTGAACGTTTCGAGGTCGCAAACGATGCACTCGATGAGCGATTGCAATAGCTCGCCGTTCGAGTACGGTTCGACGTCCTCGAGGAAGCATGCGGCCTCGTGGCCCCGCGGCGCGGGGTAGGCGCAGGTACTCACTCGCAGTCGCCGGGCCGGTCGCAGCGGCCGTGCGTCGGGTGGCAGCCCTCCTTGCACACGGCTGCAACACGTAAGCGACGATGAGCGGGCCTGCCGCTGGGGCGGGGGGTGGGGGGCGGGGGGCGGGGGGAGCGTAGGGCGACGTACGTATCTCGCAGTTGTCGCCCTGCCAGCCGGGTAGGCAGCGCTTGCGGCCGTCGGGCTCGCAGGCGTAGTGGCCGAACTTGTCGTCGCGCGGGCGGCAGAAGGTGGTGCACGTGGTGTTGTAGTAGTTGGGCTGGCACAGCACGCGCACGCGGTAGGCCAGCGCCGCGCGCGCGCCCGCGTGGCGCAGCGCGTGCCACGCCGCGCCCGGCTCCACGATGCCCGACCACCACGCCGCCTCCAGCAGCCCCGCTGGCGCGCCGCCCGCGCCCGCGCCCGCCCGGTACTCGTGCGCGTCGAACGCTTGCAGGATCAGCGTGAAGGAGCGCTGCGAACACACACGCCCGGCGGTGAAGGGGGCGCGGAGGGCATCGGCGGGGCGGGAGGACAGGGGGGGGGGGCTCACCGTCCAGCGGAAGGAGAAGGGCAGCGCCAGCGTGTAGAGGGGCTCGGCGAGCGTGAAGGAGTCGGTGCCGAGCACGGGCGAGGACGCGCGGCCGAAGGAGCAGGCGCCGGGCAGCGCGGCCGACTGGTACTCCTTGAGGCACAGGTCGAAGCGCGTGCGGCAGGGCTGCGTGCAGGCCCCGGCCCCCGCCTCGGCCCCCACTTCGGCCCCGGCCTCCGCGCGCAGGCCCCCGCCGCAGCACTCGCCGGACGCCAATTCCAGCCGGTAGTTTGAGAACTCGAGAATTTGAAGCTCGAATACGCCCGCCCCCGCCGCGCACTGCAACACATTGATGACCTGTATAGCGAGGCGTGGCCACTGACCACCCATACTGACCACCTGCGTACTGTGTGATGGTGAGCGGACATGTGTAGGAGCCGAATAGATACCTACGTAATAGCGGCGCGCTATATTCACTATACAAATATTGTAAAGTTTTAAAACAATTAGCGACTTGCATACTTTGAATACACGGAACAAAGAAAACTGCACGTGCCTACAGCTAGCAACACAAAACTAGCAACCCATTTGTCGGGCAAGGTACATGCTTTTAATAAGATAGGTCAGAAAATTATTTCATACCTTTTCTAGAGTTTAGGGCTGTCATTAAACGTACACTTATTCAACGTGCAATAAGTATTTCCTGCGTCCCTTATTTTGAATAAAAGATTATTGATTCTTGATCCCTCTTTTTGGCCCCCTTGTGTTAAGACTCGCTCTGACCAAGAAAAATATCTCAATATTTTTGTTTCATGGGTCACAGTTGAGCATTCGTTAACGAGATAACAATACAGACATAGCGCACCCGACCCCGAGCTAGCTACAAGCTAGTCGACAATAAAGCTAGACACCCAACATGATGTATTTAAAATGGTATTAAGGTAAGTTTAAGAAACGTTTAGTAACGCCATCTCTTATAGATTTAGGTAGGTTTAGTATGGTACATTCAATGGTATTGAATGTCAGACAATTGAAATAGATGCATCAAAGATCCCACGAGATGGCGTTATTGTGTTTTAATATGAAACACATTCACAATACATATTACATAATAAAAATAATTTCCTAAAAAAAAATGTGACTTCAACAACATAAATTGTATAAACTAAACTATATGGCTAAAAATACAAATATACATATATATATATATATATAGATACTTAAACTTTTAAGACGAGTAACTTTCATGTTTGTTGGTTGAATCAGTCGAGCAACAATAGCACATAACATCCCAATTTGTATGTTAATATAACGTTTTACGTCACAAGATGTCGCTGTACGCTGTACGATACACTTAGGTTCGCTGTAGAGATCCTCCGTGCGTATTGTATGTAGTCGAGAGTAGGTAAATACATTTAACAATAGCTTCACGTTCAACATTCTTGTTGAAAGTTGTGTGGTTGTAAAAATCTTGTGTTACACCCAAATTATGTTTAGCATTATGTATATTTTATAGACTAGGTTTAGGTTAGGTTAGCTAATTAGATCTGTACGGGCATTAGGGATAAAACGCTCAGAACGGGACAGGGGACAGGGGACACTTGACATTCTCCCAGAAGCGCGCATCGAAGAGAATTTGGCGGTTCTCGCAATGCTGGCTGGCCTGGCAGTATGTATGTAGGGTCAACCAAAGATTACAATGTAACTGTCACGTCAGGCCAGTAGCGCATGCCGCGTCGTGGTCAGTGGTCACCAATTGTAATCTATGGCGGTCACGTTACAAGTCTTGTTTTAAATACCACGAAATAATGGTGGTTTTTTTTCAAGATTTATTTTTGGGTTTGATTTATCATCATTTTGTTAAGTTTTCAATGTTTTAAATAATAAGGTTTGTCCGTAAAATAATAGATCTGTCATCAACGTGACTAGACGCCGAACAATATAAAAACATTTTAACAATAAATCACATATAATCATCGGGATATATATTATAAAGTATCAAATAAATAGGTTTGTACTTATTTTAATAGCGTCCGTCCGCGGTAGTGTCTAGGTGTATCTACGTCTGCGGTAGTGTCTAGGTATATCTACGTCTGCGGTAGTGTCTAGGTGTATCTACGTCTGCGGTAGTGTCTAGGTATATCTACGTCTGCGGTAGTGTCTAGGTACATCTACGTCTGAGGTAGTTTTATTAAACCCTGGTAATATTTATTCATTGTGAATTATTATTTAGATATAAGTAAGTAGTATGAATGTATTAGATAAATGAAGCACAGAATTGCTTAAAACCACAATAGTTATTATGACTTAATACCAATCATAAAATGTATGAACTGAACTATTAAATTGGTATCGAATAGTGTTATTTGGATAATGGAACGAAATCATTTGTACCTCCTGTACTCATGACAAAATAACAAATAAAAATTAAAAACATCGCAACCTGCGGACGGTAATCGATCTATTTGATGACAGATCTACTATTCTGAGTACGGAGCTGTTATTTTTGGAATAAACATATTATTTTGAGAACAAAGGTTTTATTCAATGAATGAACTACGATTATATAGATAATCCATCTCTCTTTTTACGTACAAATGTCGCCAGGTCCAAATGACCAAATTTATGTCACTACATTAATTTGGTCATTTGTATCTGGCGACACTTTTTATTTTTCTGAGAATGAAAATATTTCGTGGCGATAGATCCATTGATTGGATGATACAAGTCGATGACCAATATAAACTTTGATGTCACAAAATATAGTTACCCTTATTTTATTTGTATACCAATTCGATT
Source organism: Drepana arcuata (assembly GCA_016069955.1). Taxonomy (NCBI): domain Eukaryota; kingdom Metazoa; phylum Arthropoda; class Insecta; order Lepidoptera; family Drepanidae; genus Drepana; species Drepana arcuata. The sequence goes on from JACCPG010007443.1 coordinate 4,745, forward strand.
ATTTTTTACCTTAATGTTTTTAACGGATTTAAAAAAGAAGGAGGAGCTTCTCTACTCGTCGGAATGGGGTTTTTTTCTTGTTTAGACCGATTCGAGAAATTATTTTTTTGTTTATAAGGGTTTTTGTTTTTTTATACCACAAGAGTAGCAAACAAGCATACGGCCCACCCGGAAAACGGTTACCGCAGCCTATTTACGCTTACCATACCGAAGTATCACTTGCGCGTTGCTACTCTGTGTTCGGAAAGTTATACTGTGTTGGCAGCATAATGGGACTATCCTTCTGGTGCCAACACAATATAACAATCCTCCCTCCTCCCCAAGGAGCTCATAACTGGAAACCTTATTCACCGCGTAGGAACACAACACAAAAAATTTAGTTACTTGGCTACGGTCCTGCCCCAGTCGGGCAGCTCCAAATTGGAACGGGAAACCTGCCCTACCTTTCTTAAAGTATCTTGACAAAAGTATCGATACTTTGAAGTATCGAGTAGTTTCCTTAGGCCTCCGTGCGCACACGTCAGCACTCAGCCAGTCAATGTAGGTGTCCTGCACCGTATAGAGCGCTAGTGTTAATTCCTAATATGTATTCAACTCGCAAACCTCCCAGATTGTATTATATGTCACATTACAAGGATTGCCTTCCTACTACATCATATCTTGACATAGTATAACACCACATATATACCAATGTTTAGTTCACCTGGCAGGTAGAAAGTCCCACCAAAAGGGTCTGTCTAGTTGAGAATATACATTTTCAGTTTAAAGAATACTATTTTAAAATTTCAAGCTGCCTCAAAATATTTTTTGATAATTTGTTGCAAAGTATTTTTGCACGAGACTGGCAATGTTAAAGCCCCGACTAAATCGTCTGGCTTATATTTTGTTTCTTCATTAAACATTACACTGTACTGTATCATATAAACTGCATATTGCCTCACATGCACATATATCTGGGAAAAAACAAAATATTTGAAAAAAATTGGGGTCGATTTAGCCCCGATATTAGCCAGCCTTGTCTGCACTTCCGTATTGGGGTATAATAGGAGAGGTATGCGACAAGATTTCAGCTTGCCTCAAATACCTAGCCAACAATTGGTGCCAGCTCTCGGACTATTACATTGTGTTCGTGTTCAGGCAACGAGTTATAAACATTTCTTTCATGGAAAATAACAAAACGCAATAGGTTTATTTATATTTTAAAGCATTGAAGTACAAAGGTTAGTTGCATTAAGACCAATCCAGTAGAATTATAAGTAAATTAATGCAGATCAAATACTGCATTAATTTATTAATCAATACTTCCCCTTACAATGTAGGATAAACATTATTACTTATGTATCTTTACATACAAATGTAGGGGTCCCCGAAGGGGTAGGCAGAGGTGTTCAGATAGAACCCACACACTCACTTTAATAACATATATAAATAAAGTCAAGATGCGATCTCTACGACAAAATGTGCTGAGTAACGCATCAACGTAACAGAAAGGCATGTTACGTTGGTTTGGACACATAGAAAGGATGAGTGAAGAAAGATTGACGAAACAGATATACAAAGCAAAAGTGTGTGCAAGAAGAGGCAGAGGAAGGCCACGTTCCAACTACCTGGATCAAATAGATCGGACTTTGAAGGACGGGAACGTTAAGAGCACTCGAAACCGACGAGCATGTATGAAGAGACTGATGAATGTGGACGAAGCGAAAGAGGTATGTAAGTCTAGAGAGAACTGGCGCTCTATACTCTCTGCCTACCCCGTTAGGGACTTGGCGTGATGATATGTTTATGTATACATACACATGTGCATATATAAGTACTAATATAATATCTTTCGGTGTCGAGAAAAAATATGTTGCCTTTTTTAATAAGTGCAGGCAGCGCGAGCCTGGGCGGCGACACGCCCCGCCCCGCGACTGCCGCCCACCGCGACGCTACTACATGACGGCCTCTATCTCATATGTGGTTTGTTCTTGTACTGGGTCAGCGGCTGATGGAAGGCTAAGTCCCGCGGGCATGGCGCCGAACATAGCATTCACAATATGCGACAGAAGCAGACAACACTGGTGCACATACACTGGGCCTTCAGTGTTGCTGGGACGTATGACGTCTGACACTGGCGCATAGGCAAAAGTATGCCAGTGCCTGGCTACCTACTTGGGGCAATTGTGTGGTACATGCATGAGGCAACAGGTGCGAAGGTACCTTCCACAACATACTGCCCAAGCTTTATGGAGGCAGTACAACTACGAAACTATAATACGTAGCTACAATTGCACACCGTTTGACCTGCCATTTTTGATATTGCAGATATCAGATATATTATTATTTATTATAATTTATAATATTAAAGTGGGTGTGCGGGTATTACCTATACACCTCTGCCTACCCCTTCGGGGACCCTTGTGGGAAGGCGCGAGGATATATTATTATATTATTATTTATAATATTTTATATATTAGATATATATATATATATATATATATATATATATATATAATAGCTTATTAGGTAGAGTTGGTATGTTCGTCATTTAACTAATGCAGCGTTGCTAAGTCAGCGGCTGCCAGTAAATCTTGTGTTTCGCCGCTTTGTCTCTTTTTATACATACTAGATACATAAATAATCTCCAACGTATAGTCTAGTATTGCAATACTTTTAAGAGAGGTATGGCATAACGGAGTTTCCCGTTCGAATTTGTATCTGCCCGTCTGGGGCAGGACCTCCACATTATAGAAGTCCGTAGTCAAGTAACAACATTTTTTGCGTTGTGTTCCTACGCGGTGAATAAGGTTTCCAGTAATGAGCTCCTTGGGGAGGGGGAGGAGTGTTATATTGTGTTGGCAGCAGAGGATATGTCCCATTATGCTGCCAACACAGTATAACTCTCCGAACACAGAGTGGCAACGCGCAAGTGATACTTCGGTATCGTGAGCGTAAATAGGCTGCAATGACCGTTTTCCATCGGGCGGGCCGTATGCTTGTTAGCCACTATTGTTATATATTGTTATATAAAAAGGTCTGACTTTAGTTATCCATGTCGGCTATGTTTTGTTCATTCAGAATTGAAGTTATTTTACTTATTGTATCTTCCCAGTTCATTTTATAGAACAGTTGCTGCCAAAGACCGTCAGATTATACATCTATTTGACGATATTTGAACATATGTATGTGATAAAGTATTTTACTTAGATGCAACATGAAAGTACGTAGGTATTATGTATCTGTATTGAGATACGTGTTTCCTACAAGTATTATAAACTAGCGACCCGCCCCGGCTTCGCTCGGGTGCAGGGTGCACTACTAATACTAAATATACCTTACTTCTACAGAATGTCCTTATAAACAACGCCTACAGCTCGTTGTACATACAGTTGTGTTTACAGCTTACTCTTATAATGTGATATATACTCTTATAGGGTAATCTGTAATATCTTCGGAAATATTAATTTAAATTACATGCTGTAAAGGGCTGTATTGATCTATATTAAATGGACAATGTATTTAAGGTACTTAATTGGACTTTTGGTTGAACCTTTTAACGCGTACAGTGCTGTAGGACATTATTTTGTTTTATCTCGTAGGGTTCAGCCAGCGTGTGCAATGTAAGCGCAAAATAATTGTTTATTTACGACATCACATTACATGTTCCTCTACAACATTATGCATGTATTATACATATAAACCTTCCTCTTGAATCACTCTATATATTTAAAAAAACCGCTTCAAAATCAGTTGCGTAGTTTTAAAGATTTAAGCACACATAGACGGACAGGCAGCGACAGCGGCTTTGTTGCACACTATGTAGTGATGATGATGAGATAAAGAAAATAAACTGAATGCAGCTAATTATATCTATCTCTGCACCAAATTTCAACCAAATCCGTTCAGCAGTTCTGGCGCGGAAGCTGACCAAACATTCTCGCTAACTAACATATCGATACAAATAAAGAAAATTGGAGTGTCTGTTTGTAATATTAAAATAACCGCTGTTTACTAAATAAATACATGTATATAATATACGGTACAAAAAAAAATTGTCTGTCTGTCTGTTGTTCCGGCTAATCTCTGAAACTGCTGGACCAATTTTGACGGGGCTTTCACTGGCAGATGCCTGATGTATAAGGGAGTACCTTAGGTTACTTATATTTTAGAAACTAAACAACAACCTTTTGTTACATTCCACGCGGATGAAGTCGCGGGCACAGCTAGTCTAGAGTAGTAGTAAGTATATAACATTATGATAAAGCTGTACAGTTTGCTTGTTTGAACGCGCTAATCTCAGGAACTTCTAATTGGTTGTACGATTTGAAACAATATTGCATTGCATTTGCATCAGATCAGACCGCCCATTTGTGAAGGAAGGCTATGAGGCTGAGGGCAGGCAGGTCAGCTACACGCGCACAGCGGGGTTGAGAAGAAGGGGTATGGTGTAGTCGTGCTTGTGCCTAGGCGATGGACCCCTTCAGGGACCCTTGTGATCAATGTCATTAATATATGACCACTTTCGGATTGATTGTGTCTGTGTGCAGGCGGCGCGCGTAAAGTAATAGCAATAATGCGGTGGAGCTGGTGTCGTAGTGCAGGGCTCGAGCTGCGAGCACGAGGGACCTGCCGTTTGTGTCGCCATCAGTCGGTAACCAAGCGAAGGATAATCATTTGAATGTTTCAAGCAGACACGAGTTTTAAAATTAAATAAAAATAAAAACTTTAAATTACAACTGGTATCTCGTTTTGGTGGCTTAGAAGTTATTTGATAAACGGTAATGGTGAGCGAATTTGATTTTTGATTTGTATTATGTGTGTAGATATACAACCTGTACCATACATGTACAGAGGACAACCAAGACAGATGCTCCCGGCGAGATCGAACCTGTGACGAACACCGATCTTACATCTTGGCAGGCCAATGGCTCTAAATTTAAAAAAACTTGAGCTTATTTATTATCCATATACATATACATATATATATATATAGTGTGCCATCGACCAGTCTACCAAGGACTAGGGAAGCCGGTTGGTGCATGTATAGCCCTAAGGCGCAGTATATTATAGTATAGTATGGGTGAGGAGCACATCCCTAACAACCCTCTACAAGAATCATTAAACCCACCTCCTACTGGCATGCTACCGCACGGAGTGTCCCGTTTACTATACTTTGCCATCAATGCACATTAATTGTATCTATCACCCGCTTGTAGTATTGGCCGACGCTCGCAAGCACTCGTTGCATTCCATCAATTTATACGTTCATGACTTAAAATGTACACAAAAACAAACTTGGGACAGTTTGAGAGAAAACATTATACAGTTAGTGTTTAAGGAAAATTAAGCAATCCTAACACTGGTAAGTATTCCATAGTAATTGTAGTGTCCCCGAGGCGAGGGGCAGGCAGAGGTACACAACACTAGGTGAGAGGCAGAGCGCGCGCTCGGCGTGGCGAGGCTACGAGCGCTCATCGGCATGGCGGGCACGTAGCGGCCGCTGGGATGCTGGCAGAGGCACTACGGCATGCCCCAACGCGACTACACCTACCTATGTACGCTATGGCGGGACACGACTACGCCAACCTACGCCACGTCCCGGCCTCATAATGGGCCGCCGGGACGCCGAGTATTCCATAAACCTGCACATCTCGGCTCGTGTATATGTGGCGCATAGTGTGGTGTGTGCGGCAGTGGGGTGGAGGCAGGAGGCAGGAGGCAGGCGTACTTGCAGGCAGCAGGCGAGGGCGAGCAGCAGCGGCAGGCGCCGCGGGCCGGTCGTGGGGCGCATGGGGTCAGCGCTCGGGGCGCCGCTGCGGCGCGCGCGCCTGGCGCATGCCTCGCGCCGACACTGCACTGCACTCACTGGCACTGACACTGACACTGGCACTGGCGCACTGGCTGGCGGCGTGCGCTCGCCGCGGGCTGCAGGCTCGGACTGGCGCCGCGGGCCCTCCCCGCCCCGCTCCCCCGCGCCCCCGCCGCCGCCGCCGTCGCCCGCCCCGCCCCGCCCCGGACAGCTTTTAATCCTGCGAAGCAGTGATTTATTTTTATTGCACCGAGCGAGCGGGGCGCGGGCGGAGGGCTCCACGGGCTCCACGGGCCCACATCCCGCGGCTGCACTAGCGGCCGGCGCGCAGTGCACGAGCGATTGTAATCACTATTTTTTTTAATTTCACTGCCTTTCTGCGATAGTTGTGTTTTTGTTACAGTAGCAGCTACCAGGTGAATGAATACATCGGTTTGGATGAGCTCATTTTGGAAGGAACAAGGGTGTAAGCTTCTAAGCAGTAGGTACGGGGACACTGCAGCGTACCAGACGGCCAACGAGCGTACCTCGCCGGGTACCTACCTATGAAGGTACCTTCAAATTTAACGAATACCTAGATGAGAGGTGGGTGTTCTGAAAGAGATCTGTGACGAGTCTGTGAGTGTGCAAATGTGTCTCTTCTGCTAGTTCCCCTTGCGCGGGGACCTTCCGTAAGCTGCGCCGACAGCGGCCGGCTCCTGGTCCTGGGCAGGAGGCTCCTGGCCCTGGGCAGGAGGCTCCTGGCCCTGGGCAGGAGGTTCCTGGCCCTGGGCAGGCAACTCGCGTTCTAATAGTGAAGGAATCGTCAGCGCGTGTGCACACTGTATGGTATACGAGCCTTCAGGCAATATTGCCAACAGGTGTATCCTCGCAACAATACAATTAAACAAAGAGCTCCAAACATACCAACATGACAACGTTGTTAGCGGGGCCATATATGATGATGTTACTATAATATCATGAAAATTAAATAAATATAAATAACAAAAAACAATTTTTACAGGAGATTTTAACTCGAAAATAAGGACAAAAATTGTCAACTAACAATGTAGTTTTTATTTATTAATAACTAGCTGTCCCGCCCAGCTTCGCCCGGGTGAAAAAGCAAAATTTCCTGAAACACGATCGCAGCGCCACCTATCGGGTCTAATTGTGTTGTAAGCTATCCTTCTCCTAATGAGGTTCTTATAATTACTAATTAGTGTAATTGGATTTTTAGCCGTACTAATTATGTATAAATAAATAAATCCTTTCTTTTAAGTTGGATCAAACTGCACACGGTGTGCAAATTTGATTAAAATCGGTTAAGTAGTTCAGGAGCCCATCGTGGACTAGATTACCATAAAAAAGGTTATAGTGAGTCAATCTTAAAAGATAGACATATGCTGTCGCGGACTTCTTTTTAGAACTTTTAAGGAGGAACAACTCATACATGATATTTGTGTAACTTAAACCGTTTACGCAGCGCACGCAACCGAAGCTCTCAAAAAGGAATATTTTTTCCCGTTCTGGCAACATTATTCATTTATGCTTCGCTCCTATTGGTCGTAGCGTGATAATATATAGCCTAAAGCCTTCCTAGAGAAATGGACTATCCAACACAAAATTAATTTTTCAATTCCAGCCAGTAGTTCCTGAGATTAGCGCGTTCAAACAAACAAACAAACAAACTCTTCAGCTTTATAATATTAGTATAGAAAGTATAGAATATAGATTTCTATTTGCCCTATCATTGTGCGCTACAACGTATGTGAGCAACTATAACATTTGCGGCCCACAGTGGGTGCCCCTGCATGCCACGTGTGCCTCCAGGCCGCGAGCGCCCGCTACTTGGCGCCTGCCCGCGATGGACATCGTCCTCTAATGATGATGGCCCCGTACAATGATCACATCTGATGGCGGGGAGCAGCGCTCGGTGGGCATGGGGGGTCAGCTGCTGGCGAGCGTGTGGGGCCCGCCGGGGGACGGCCGGGGGCTCGTGGCTAATTAAGAGAGCAGGAAGGTGCCGCGGTAGTCGGTGCGCGGGCAGGTGCCTCGCGGGTCGCTCCCGGGGACCGGTTTAATGGTCCCCGCTCGCCCCCTCTCGCCCCCTGCCGCCCCCTGCCGCCCCCTGCCGCCCCGCTCGCCCCTCGCCCCGGCCAGAGGGATACAATCTCAGCGAGCACTGTTTATTTTTAGCTAACAGGTTACCTACGTTGAATCCACTTCACCTGTGCATGCATGCGCACTGATTGATCGGTGCGTTCGAAATAAATTAAATATAATCGATACATACATATCATCACGAAGAGTCTCTAACGGGGTAGGCAGTGATCGCAATTAAATATATTTGGATAGCGAGGTAGACAAATACAGTATACAAATAGCGAGTACGCTGGTGCAACGGGGAGCTTGGGCATGTGGTAGGACCTATATGAGGAGCTTGGGCACGTATATTATGCTAATCACAGAGCACAGGAAATGCGTAACGCGAACATGTTCGCGTCATTAGCGAGCCCGAGCGCGGGCCATCCATCGACACGCCGCGCTCTGCACGCCTGCACCTACTTGATACTTGCATTGGAATCTATTATGTGGTGCCCCCCCCACTCCCCCACTCCCCCCCATCCCCCCCCCCACTCCCCCGACGTGCAGGTCACGGATCGCGTTAATCGCATTAGCGCGCGACGCGCCCAATTTCATGCTTAATTACTGGGAAAGGACTTCTATGACTCAGAGTTAATCCTCTCGGCGGCGAATGTAGCCGCTGCAGAGGCTGGCCGTGGGTACAGGCTATGTATACATGTGTGTGTACCTGTACCTATGAGTTACACTAGGTACCTACTTACCGACCACCGTCTGGTCTAGTGGTTAGAGCTCCTGACTGCGAAACTTGAGGTCGCGGGTTCCTATCCCGCTGAGGGCAAATATTTGTGTGATGAACACGAGTATTTGTACCTTAGTCTTGGATGTCCTATGTATTTGTGCATATATATATCTATATAAGTAAATATATCGTTGTCTAGTTACCATAACACAAGCTTTGCTTAATTTGGGACGAGGTAAGTAAATTTTTGTGGAATTGGGGACAATTCTAGTTGTAAGTACAATAATAATAATAAGTACCTTCCCAGGTATTTATTATTATTATTATACTTACAATTGGCTAAGTTACTTTTGTGTCGATTTTATCCAACCATTGAACAATAAAAAATCCTCTAAATTCAAAAAAATTCAAATTTTCAACCATTGAAAAAAGTGTTTGCGCAGGCACCATTACAAAAACGAGTCACAATCGCGGCCCAAACTTTGTTATTACAAAAAACTACGCGCTGTTAAATAAAACAAGAGCGGCCAGGTGTGCCCCCTCCAGCGCCAACGCTTGCTGGCGGCACTGCGCGCCTCCGCCCGCTGGCTGCCAGCAGGCGCTCGCGCTGGGCCTCCGTGCGAGGCGACGGTACACGACCACCACGGATGCAGTGCATAGCTTGTTTTTGCTGGCGATGTGAATGTCGCGCTTTGACATTCTTGTATCGAGTTATGAAATATTAATATACAAATATCCAGTTTACTCGGCACAATCAGGATGTGTAGTTTTTCCCGGAGCACAGCGTCGTAGCCGCGGCACCGTTCCCACAGAGCGGCGCCCCACGCCTGCTCGCATGTCGCGCCGGCACCCTCTGCACTGCACTGCACTGCACTGTACTGCACTGCACTGCACTGCACTGCACTGCACTGCACGGTTGCGCCTGCTAGCGCCGGACCCCGATGGGCTCCTTTGGCTGGGCGCACCTCGGCCGAGCGCCCCAAAGCCGCAACCTGCCCAAGTGAGCATCCCATGAAGGAGTGCAGCTGGCTGGGGAGTGACGGCTAGCATCATCAATAAGTCCCCTTATTGCTAGCCGTCACCTAACTAAAAACCGTAATGTAACTAATGAATCTGCTAACACTGTGGCGACACAATAGAGTACATATTAGAGCCCACTATGAACACCACCATGTTGGAACCATAGGCAGTCAGCCACCGAAGCGGCGCCATAAGGGCTCCCCCTAGTATCTGCTAGTACGGAACCCTCGCAGATCCTAAGCGGCGCTATACCGTATGGCGTGAGCTGGGCCGTATGGCCCACGGTACTATATAATATTGACGCATTATTGCATGCATTGTAACTAAGCCGATCTGTTAGATATGCCCAAGAACTCGTTGGTCCTCACTACATCTTGTAATCTCAGCTGGTTGCCGAGAGCTCTCCTGCCCCTCCCCCATCCCTCCTCTCGTCCTCCACCTGGCGAGCGAGACTGCTGCTGAAATGGAGCTCGTACAGTTGATACATCAAATGTACGAGCATGCATATTCGTACCTTAACATTATGTTAGAACGTATTTTGTTAACTGATATTTCTCAAAAATAAATATTTGGGGAGTCAATAAGTAAGCTGGGTGCTGGGTGCAGCACCTGTAATGCAGCTCAGCTCTTACACACACGCAAATGTAAGGATGTAAGGAGCACACATTTACTAAAACCCATTCACTAATTAAAGCTGTACGAGGCAATGACGGGCGTGATGTGTATGTAATGTATGTATGTATGTGTAGCGCACAGTGTAAGCGGTGCACGAAGAGGTCCATTTGAAGTTCATTGCACTTGAGAATATAATCCTTGAGTGAGCACAGCTCAGCTATAGGACACAGAGAGCCTGTATCGTCATTGTGTGCTAATTTAATAAGTTAATGTATATTTGGGCAGAGATCAGTCAAATGGATCGCACACAAATATCAACACGTGATCGAGTGCAATCGGCCGGGTGTGATTAATGCCCGCCGGGGCCGGCCCGACCGCGGCTATAGCGCGGCCCATCCCGCGCGGGCGCGCCGGGCCTGCCCGCCCTAGGGGCCTGCTCCGCGGCCGCAGCGCGAGCGACGCCAGCCGAGTGGTCGACGTATAGCGCGTATGCCGCGTGGAGTGCGAGAGACGTCCTCCCCAGACGTTTTAATTAAGGCGAGAGGGCGGCACGCGGGCCGGGGCTTATCTGCGGCATTGCAGGTAAGTGACGGGCGCGGGTCACAAAGGAGAGTGGCGAGTGGCGAGTGGCGAGTGGCGAGTGGCGTGACCCTCGGCCGCTGGGGGCGGCGCGCCCTGCAGGTACTGCGTCACGGCGTACGGGGTTTTAATTAGTATCAACATTGAAACAGCATGTTATCACTTTGGATACATTTGAGTCATCGCATGAACGACGTGGCCGCGACCATGCCGAGTACGTGCAGCTGGGTATGATGGTACAGTATTCAAGAAGCAGCCCCTATAGTGATCCTTGTGTCCGTACACCAGGGACAGGGATGGACTAGTACTACTCATTACCTAATCATTATCCATGTGTAATGATTTAATTTTTAAACATTTGGGACTTGAGACGTCGCACGTTCTAAGCCGCGCACAAATATTTAAAGTTTTAAATGAGGTCGAGGAATGATGCCAATGATGGCATATATTTCATGAAGTCATTAGGAGGTTCCCACGCGGCAACACACGCAGACACACAGACAAACACACAGACACACAGACACACGGACGCACAGACACACAGACGCACAGCGGCCACCTCTCGCGGCAGGTACCTAGCGGCCGGCGATACGTCTCGCTGCGGGTGCTCCGCGCCGAAATGCATCCACTCGCAATTTTGAGACTCACTCATTACATTCTGGACCTAAGTACGCTTTAATAGGGCACAGAGTGAGTGCGCGCGCGTGATCTCCATTAACAAGGCATAAAGCGAGAAACGGAGGATTGGTGCTAGCTCCGGCAGAACGACAATAACGATAGCCTCGACGGCAACACAAAGATGGCAAGTTTCGAACTTTACTCCCGACTCCCGAACTTACCAATGAATCTTACTTACCAGTGAATCTTTCTGAACTCTCTCTCACGTTGGCACCTAAAATATGTCTCTGGAGGAAAGTGGGTGTGTGTATACTACCTATACGTCTCTGCCTACCTTTTCGGTGCCCCGTGTGGAAGACGGGCCAATAAGTAAGAGAGGAGAGCGAGTGTGCCGTCACGCACGTGAATACGTCGCTAATGATACAAGATTAAGGGGCTAATAACTGTATGATACGACACGTACGGTGTGACGCAACCTCACACCGCATGTGATCGAGGAGCACATCAACAGCGAGCAGTGAGCAGTGAGCAGTGAGCAGTGAGCAGTGAGCAGTGAGCAGTGAGCAGTGAGCAGTGAGCAGTGAGCAGTGAGCAGTGTGCAGTGAGCAGTGAGCAGTGAGTAGCGGGCAGCAAGGCGGGCTGAAGGCCGCGGCCGCTATCGGCGCCGCAGCAGGCGCGGAAGTGCGATACCAGCGTCCGGTGGCGCGCTAATCGCGCACTCCGCCACTGGACTCCCGAACACCACTATCAGCCGAGATACGTATTGTGTAATAGCGGCATGCAACTATGAGCTGCGCGAGGATAGTGGCGAGTGCCCGCGGGCTGAGTCAGCCTGGAGCACGTCCCATACAATGTAGTGCACGCGGGAGTGTTTTTGCTCGCGCCGGATGAGGGCGCATTGTTCGCGGCAAAAACACGGCCTCCGCCCATCGCAGCATTGTGCCTCTCGGCTCGGCTTTTGGAATTGTTACCGAGGGTTTTTTCTGCGACAGCTTTAAACGTCGGAGCTCGTCTGATGAATGGAGTTTCAAATTCATACCAGTTTCAAAAAAATACTTTCACAGTATGTAGCGAGCCATAAACCCGACTCTACTTTGTTGGAGGCGAGATGGAATCACCGGCCACGAGCCGCAGCCGGATGGCGAGTACGCCGCGCCCTCCCGTCCGTTGACGGTTAACGGTTGCATCACTGCAACTTACTTCGTGCTTCAAAGTGTATTCAGTGGCATTGGCTCAGTTCATGGCATTTGGCATCTAGTGAACACCTCAGCACCAGAATTTGATAGCTCGATGAGGCGACGACGCAGTGTATGGATGGCCGACGGTGTGAGCACAATATAAAGCAAGGCTAACATAAGCTAACTAATTGTATTAATGTGAGTGCGGGGTGCGTCGGGCCGGGCTCTGGGTAGCGGCGGCAAAAAGCTGCGGCGGCGGGATACGGCAGGAACCTGTCGGGTTGCGGCTGCGGCACCTGCGGGGGCGACGACCTCTGCGCGCTCTCGAGCTGGCAGAGCTGCTGGCAGCCCTGCGCCCGTGGCTTGCTGCTGGCAGCGTTACGCCCGCGGCTTGCTGCTGGCAGCGTTACGCCCGCGGCTTGCTGCTGGCAGCGTTACGCCCGCGGCTTGCTGCTGGCAGCGTTACGCCCGCGGCTTGCTGCTGGCAGCGTTACGCCCGCGGCTTGCTGCTGGCAGCGTTACGCCCGCGGCTTGCTGCTGGCAGCGTTACGCCCGCGGCTTGCTTGGGGTTCACCGTGGCTAGTCGTCTCACTCAACAAAACGCAATGTCTATATGCGCGCATATATCACGCGCGTAATTTACAAATGGCATAAAATCAAGTTTCATACATACATGAAATCATATCAATTACTTTTAGGCTAGTAGAGAGCAATGTATTGGCTGGCATGGCATGTATTACTGCACTTGTAGCAGTAATTCGGTGCGGCTGAACTAAAATAGCCCCGCGTGGGGCTGTAACAAAGGCGCTCGTTCATCACAAAATAGCCCTTTTCCGTCCCAATAACGAACCCGCCTCGGACGCGCGAGCTTCATTAAATACAGTTTGTGCGCTATAATTGTATAAATTTAATTTAGACCACAGCAGCATGACTTGTACAATCGCTCGTGATGCCGATGGGGTCGCTTCGGGAGCTGCTCGGGCTCGCTCGGGCTCGCTCGGCGCCGCTCGCTCGTAACACGCGTTTAATCGAATTTATTAACGGCAAGCGAGCGTATCGGTCACATTGTGCCCGAACCAAATTGCTCCCGCTCCAGGATCCCACAAAAACTGCCATTGTTGGTGGTAATGACGTATGAATAGACAGATTCTTCGGCGTGTTTCTCTGGTTATATAGCAGCAGCCTGAGTCATGTGTGTTGGAGTATGATTGCCATCAGCGCGGCTGGCGACCGCGACATGCCTCCGCCCACCAACGTAGATAGAGTTGGCGGGGGCTAGGTTGGCTATACGTACGCCACGGGATGGCGGGCTATTACGCTCTATGGCCCATCTCAATCTACTGGCTATCTAATGCACAAAAAAAAACAAGTCGATTTAGGTGTATCAATAAATTATAAACTAGCTCTAGCTCTGTATAATATTGACATAGATTTCTCCTGTCTTTACGAGCCTCGGCCGATAAGATGATGATGTGTAGAGTTTACACTGCTGCCTGACTGCAACCTACAGCAAGTATCGCCGCTGTGAGGAAGAGTATAGGAGGTATTGGAGTTGGGCGGAGGGCGAAGGAGGGGAAGATTTGAAAAGGACAGCTTTGGTTCAGAACCTTGCATCGACGTGAATTATACGAGCATGGCGTAAGAAGTGTCGGCCCTCTGGCTGGAGGGGCGAGTGCTGAGTGAGATACATGCTGCCACTGCAGATGTGTTTACTTCAGATCTAAATGTGTATGTTCGGAGTTTGAGTTTCAATCGCATTTTCTTAATTAATTAGATAATATTGAGTTTGCAATATCCTAGGGAGCTAGCCGTTATCCAGCGGAAGGCGATTGCTATCTCTGTGGCGGCTCGTCTAGCGCTACATAATTACCCGAGCACTAGATGGGGAGTGGGGGTGACGGGGTAAAGGGGGCGAGGGGGCGAGGGGGCGAGGGGGCGAGGGGGGGATCTGTTAACATTTGCATTTTAATACGGCGACATATTAGATGGTATCAGTGCGACGGCGCGGTGTGCCGGATACTGTAATGGGACTATTGATGCCATATTGATGCCGATACAGATCCCATACGCGGGCTCCATAGTATGTGTGCCCCCAGTCTGGCCACGAGGGGGCTGCACCTCAAGAGTACTTGGCGCCTAGTGGCGAGTCCATCGCCGTTACTCAAGCACGACTATATCTACATATGCCTTTGAGTGTCTTATCAGACGTATGCAGGTTTCCTCACGATGTTTTCCTTTACCGTAAAGCTCGTGGTGTGTCAAATCACTGTACTAAGTTCATAAAAACTCATTGGTACAGTTGGTATTCGAACTTGCGATCTTTGCGTCACAGGCAAGTATTATTATCTATCTGTGGACCAAGCGAAAGAGGTATGTAAGCCTGGAGAGAACTGGCGCTCTATACTCTCTGCCTACCCCGTTAGGGACTTGGCGTGATGTATGTATGTATGTATGTATTTCATTATCTTGACTATTTGACAACATTTATTATAGTCACCCGTGTGGGACCTGAATACCGCTGTACAAACCATTTATGACACATTTATGTAACGGTTTATGATACGTTTAGTTCCTACGTTTGTCGTAATGGCTAAGGTATACAACTACAGTACTGCTCGCTCAGGGTGGTCCTAGGTGGCGAGTGGGGCGAGTGGGGCGAGTGGGGCGAGTGGGCCCAGTGCAGTAGCGGCGCCGCCCCTGGCAGCGACGCTCACCAACGCGCGAGCACTGCACGTGTGCTGTGTATACACACGGCTGGCATTGCGCCACGTGTGCTGTGTATACACACGGCTGGCATTGTACCACATGTGCTGTGTATACACACGGCTGGCATTGTACCACATGTGCTGTGTATACACACGGCTGGCATTGCGCCACATTTGCTGTGTATACACACGGCTGGCATTGTACCACATGTGCTGTGTATACACACGGCTGGCATTGCGCCACATTTGCTGTGTATACACACGGCTGGCATTGTACCACATGTGCTGTGTATACACACGGCTGGCATTGCGCCACATTTGCTGTGTATACACACGGCTGGCATTGTACCACATGTGCTGTGTATACACACGGCTGGCATTGCGCCACATGTGCTGTGTATACACTGAGGGCCCAACCGCTCCGCGTCTCATTGTGTAAACTTAACGGTACGGGAGGGTAAGTTACTCATGTAGAGCATTTTCGTCTCGTTCATATACTATCAATACATACGAGTATATGTATAGTATCACCTAACGCACACTAATACCATTTTAATTAGACTACAAACCCCACCGCGAGGGTGGCCGCTGCCCGCTAGTGTGTGTGTGTGTGTGTGTGTATGTGTGTGGGCACCGTTTTAATCAGTTTAATTAGCGGTTGTTTCTCACGACGTCGCTAAAATGAGGCCGCGGGCGACTGTTTTAGGTATTTTAATGAGCGGTCGGATCCCTCCGCCCCTCCCCTCCCCCTCCCCGAGCCCTCTCGTATCGTGCCTCTGTCGGCTCTCGGCAGGATTTATGTGCGGTGGTTTAAGAAAAAAAGACGCCATCGAGCCGCGGTATGGGCCACGTGACCCGCAGCGACCTCCGCCCCCACTACTGAGGGCGACATGCGCTGAGCCTGTCACCAGCTTGATCACGTGACACGAGGGGCGCCCTATATATGGACATGCATAGAGCGTAGGGCGCACAGGCTGTAGTCGGGGTCCCTCAGCACCGTGTGTTAGTAGCGGGGCGGCTGCACTCGCTGTAAGTAACATGAATCAATAATTGTAATATCAAAAGAGCCGCTGTCGGGCTCATTCATTAATTCTATTTGTACTACTCTAATGTGTCTACTCTAATGTGCTTGAGATATATAATTCTTATTATGAGATAGGATTACGCGATGGACTTGCGAGCTGTTTGCATCCAAATACATTTATATGGCTATGACATAACGTGGGCGCTTATACCTCCGCATCCGGCTACCGTATTGGAGACGCGTTTTCAAAGACGTGAAAGAAAACGATTTGGTATTCACGAATCCACTCCAACTCAGTCAACCCGCCACCCGCCACTTGCCACTCGCCACCCGACACCCGTGCGAGTCTCAACGAGCGCAGCACTTGTTTTGCTCCCAGCGCCCTCGCGATTTTATGACTCTTGTTATGAGTATATCCAGCCTCCAGGGCAACACAATGCATTGTATTAACCTCGGTCACCTCCAGCCGCGGCCTCGGCTGCAGCTCACTGGCTGCCCGCCCTGGCCAATAGGTAGGCTAATGGGCCAATGTGACTGGTATTACAGGTATATGGATTTCATTTGGAACTGGAATGTGTTGTGGTACAAAAGACATCAACGCTCTTAACTTGCGTTTCTTCAGAAGTCACAGATGTTACTAATAGGTAGGGAGGTAGATATCGCCACGTGTCCCCCGAGGCCCCGAGGCAGCCCCATAGCAGCCCCATAGCAGCCCCATAGCAGCCCCATAGCAGCCCAGCTACAATCGCCCGCCTGGCGGTCGGTGCGTGTATCGCCGTTTCTCCAGCACGACTGTATGTACTGTTCCGAAACGTATTCAGGGTCCCTCGCGATGTTTCCGCTATCGTAAAGCTTGCGGTATGATTAATCTCTGTACTTCAGTATGTTAAAAAAAAATTCGCGAAAATAATATAAATGCAATTGAGACGCGTGTCCCACGAGCGACCCGGCGTGATGATATGAATTGTATGCATGTACGAGATAAGCTTCCTAAGAAAAATGTGCGGCGTAGCGATACTAGATCGAAACAGGGGGGATTGTAATGATGAAGAAAGGCATGCTAAGCGGCGCTCTCGTGGCACTGCGCCACCTTCGCCCCCCCCCTCCCCCCTCGCCGGGGACAGTCCCGCTCCTGCCGCTGCAGCTCATGCGCCGAGCCCACATGGCCCGAGCCCGCACTCGCCCGCACTCGCCCCGCACTTGCCCTCTGTATATACCAAGGAGTACCAACCACTGCGGCGCAGGGTAGTGGCACGAGCCACCAGTGTAGGCCCCCGCCCGCGCCGAGCTCGTCTCCGAGCGACCTGCTGTGGCGTCCGTGACCATGGGCTGTTGTGGTTGTGGAGGACTCCAAGGGCAGATAATTAGCAATTAAATGTAATGTAGTGTAAGCTACAGTGGCGGCATTAGCAACCGTGTACGTACCTACTGCGAGCGGATGGTGTGAGATCACGCGGCGACATTCTCACGGGCGTCGGTTACGCGGAAAGGACATTAATCCTAATTAATACGGCGCGACCCGCGCCTGACTCACGCACACACACGCACACACATATATACTGGCAATGATACAATAACCCAGTGTACCCGTCCCCGTCCCCGCAGCAAACAGCGACGGGGACATTCCGCGGCGCGCGCATCGTGTCCGTTAATGAAAAACAAATGAGATGAACTTGTCACTTGTCACTTGCCGTAATGGCGCGTTGACACGCTCGGCCGGCGGCGAGGGCCGCTGTGAGGGGGGGATGGGGGGGGGGCAGTGGCTCCTATGGGGGGGCTCGGTGGGGGCGCAAAAAGCACTCCCCGTACATGGTGGTAGCACGCGATGGCGGCAGGCTAGCGTGGTGAGATCACACCACACGTGCTCATGAATTGGTAATTGAAGTTCGTATTGATGAGAGCAGGAGAGAGCAGCGGTGACAGATGTGCCATAGCGGCCGAGCGAGCGCTCAGCGTGCTCGAGATTATCTATGGCTTAGTGCGATAGTGTAACACGATTTAAAAAAAGTTAGGTACGGGTGTATAGTGATGGCACTATCTATACACACCTACCTACCTTACAAGTTTTTAATTTTGAATTACAGTTATTTTTAATTTCTTGGTGGCCATCCACCAACCAATTAAATATAACTATGTACAATAACATACAAAAATACAATCAAATGCATGTAATAGTAGCGAGCAGGCATACGTTGTACCCGATAGTAAGCGGCCACCGGAACCTCCCGGGGCATCAGTCCCGTGGCGTTGACCCTACCACCACCATCCCCGTGTGTCCGCTCGCTCAGCTTAGGGCAGGCATGTTTGTATGTATGAGCTTAACCCTAATGAGGGTAATAAATAACATCAGATTATAGTTGTACAAATGTCGGCGATGATGGCAGCTCAAATATTGGGAGTGGGGAGTGGGGAGTGGGGAGTGGGGGGGGGGGTCGTAATCCTCGCGCTGCTGAGTACATTACACCAGTGTTGACATACCATTTATTATTAGTTCACGGTGGACGAGGGCATCGCATGCAACGTGGACACGGCGGGCAACATGCCTTCCCGCAATACGACTATGGCCGTAGTGACGGTACGAGGGGACTAAAAGAGCCCGGTCAAAGTTTTATTACAAGAATATATACTATAGTAACACCTAAGTACATAATGCTACTAATATTTTAAACGTTAAAGTTAGTCAACTATTGCACGGATCTTAATGTAGCTGTACAATTATATGGTTCATTCATAGATCAGAATAACACGCGGGCTATACAGTATAGTACCTATAGGTAAGTGTATGTGAGGCAGGTGTGAGGTGTGGGTGTGAGGTGTGGGTGTGAGGTGTGGGTGTGAGGTGTGGGTGTGAGGTGTGAGGTGTGGGTGTGAGGTGTGGGTGTGAGGTGTGAGGTGTGGGTGTGAGGTGTGAGGTGTG
>JACCPG010007445.1:0-53222 GCA_016069955.1 Drepana arcuata
TTATAAATATAAAAGCCGCGGTGGCCGAGTGGTTCGAGCAGTTGCCGGCGACGCAAAGGTCGCAAGTTCGAATCCCGACTGTACCAATGAGTTTTTCTGAACTTAAGTACAGTGATTAGTCACACCACGAAGTTTACGGCGAAGGAAAACATCGTGAGGAAACCTGCATACGTCTGAGAAGAAATTCAAAGGCGTATGTATAGTCGTGCTTGAGTAACGGCGATGGACTCGCCATCTGTCACGTTGGCACCTAATATACCTCTGGCGGAAAGTGGGTGTGTGGGTATTACCCATGCACCTCTGCCTACCCCTTCGGGGACCCTTGTTGGAAGGCGTGAGGATATATTATATAATTTCAACTTAGTTTTGACAATCAGATTTCATATTATAAACTGTCCCATCCAGCTTCGCTTGGATGAAAAAAGATCCTGAAACACAATCGCAACGCCACTTATCGGGTTCAATCATCGGTCCAGCCCTTTAGTAGGAGTTCGGACACAGTTGCATACGAATATATAGATATAAACGTATGTGTATATTAAGATCATGAGGTCACGTCAGGAAAAGAGAGAGCGCCAGTCCATTCTAGATTATGAGACTGCTCTCGCGTCATTCATCCATGTGTGACTGCTTGGAGTCTCTTTGATGTTACCATTCTAGGTTGTTTGATCAATTTAATCCAGGGTTGTAACTTAAACTTCTTCTTACAAGATACAGTTGTCGTGTTGTTTGTGACATGGAACTTTGAACAACAAATGTCTAGATTGTATCTCGTCATGAGCACACAATCGCCGAGCCCTATGCTCTCACAATATCTGCGCGATCCTAATCGACGCCCCCACCCCAACAATCTCCAAGTATGCATTAAATGGTTCCGGACTCTCCCTGGAGACTGGACGCGTGACTTGCCGGATTATTCCTGGGTGCTTGGAGGATACTAGTGCGTCTGGACTGGTCAGCGGAACTGCCGAGGGACAACATATTTGACGGATGAAGTGGTAAGCTTCTGACTAAAAAACTTGAGGTCTCGGGATCATATGCCACCGGGCCGATATTTGGGCGAAAATTTGTGGCACTCTACCCTCTGCCTAGTCCATTAAGCCCTCGGCATGATGATATGTATGTATGTATATAAGTATTTAAACCTATCGGAGCGTAGTTCATAACTTTATAATTTTGAATAGTTTGGGACTAGGTCAGTTTCCAAGTAACTCTGAAACTTTTATTTTGATTCATTTATTTCTGGATTTGTACCAGCGTTTCCGCAACAGTCAGACCGCGTTGGTGTGTACACTGCACTATTCCCTTATGCAAAAAGGGTCACGCACAAGATTGATTGTCTATAGTTGTTTGAATACACTCCTGAAGCTATTCCGATCAGATTATGCGAAATTCTTAAAAGCATATGTGCTTGGTCAGCGTCTAGAGCTCAGAGGAGTTTTTACACAAATTCAAAACACTTTAGGTTAATTCATTCCATTGAATACATACATCAATCAGTAACTATTTACCTGAATCTCCGGCCATAAGACAGCCCATAAGTTACCTGACTGCGAACGCTAAGGCTATGGCATGAATTCCTCTTTGAGGGTTTCACCAGAGAGGACAGCATTGAGTTCTTCTAGAAGGATGTTAAGAGATTCCTGCAGTGTAGACGACGTGCGAGTGATACCCCTGGTGTTACAAACCTTCAGGTGGACTGCAAACTTGTTTGCCACTTTAGTACATACATACGTACGTATCATCACGCCGAATCTCTAAAGGTAGGCAGAGAGAATAGAGATCCAGTTCTCTCAAGACTTATACCTCTTTCGCATTTCTTTCACAAAGATCGCAAGATCGAATCCCGACTGTACCAATGAGTTTTTCTGAACTTAAGTACAGTGATTAGTCACACCACGAGCTTTATGGTGAAGGAAAACATCGAGAGGAAACCTGCACCCGTCTGAGAAGCAATTCAAAGGCGTATGTATAGTCATGTTTGAGTAACGGCGATAGACTCGCCATTTGTCACATTGGCACCTAAAATATATCTCTGGCGGAAAGTGGGTTTGTAGCATTTAAATCTTTTGATGAAATGTTTCTACATATTTTGATGCGTCAAATAGATGCAAACATGTTAATAATTCAGCATCCTATTAATGTATAATTGTAATAATGAAATTCACAAGTGAACACTGAAAAAGTTATCTCAGACTCTTTTCCCGAATAGCACTTACAATCCCATTATGTGGTCACAAGAAATGTACTAAAACGTATTGAATTACGGCAATGGGTATCGTGACTCCAAATCCAACTGAGCAAAGGCAGATTACAAAACTCGAGTCAAACTCAAAAGCGAAGGAAAATATTGTATCCTTTGTGCCTGATGAGAATGGAATACAAATGAGGCGCACACGACTGAAAAATCCACAAATATTACTCAAAAAGACGGATGTCACAATGATCATAACAATGACACTCGTGGCAGGTGAGTTAGCGTGCTAATTACTGTATTACTCGACAAACTTACAATTATCGCTGACGGTGTCAAAAGATGTTTAGCTAGTTTTTACTTCCTAGTATTTAGATCGAATTTGGAGTGGCTGCGATGTAACTAGATACACTAGTTACATGGTATGCGTCCAGGCGTGTACGATAATTTGTGTCAAAAAGTGCGGCGGTTATTAATGTTGTTATTGAAAGTTACGTAAACTTGGTAGCTACGGATTCGTTCGGCCTTTTGACCATTGATAGCTGGTTAGAGCCTGTGGTCGATTATAAATTGGTTCACTTATTTGGCAGTTACACGTAAAGAATGCTTTGCCGTAGCTTCTCGGAGTTGTGTTTGTCAATCCTATGAGGTATGGTCACATTTGTTGTATTACATTGTCACATAGTTCGTTAACTACAATTTGTATAAAATAAAAAATTGAGAGCCGTGGTGGCCGAGTGAGAGCCGTGGTGGCCGAGTGGTTCGAGCAGTTGCCTGCGACGCAAAGGTCGCAAGTTCGAATCCCGACTGTACCAATGAGTTTTTCTGAACTTAAGTACAGTGATTAGCCACACCACGAGCTTTACGGTGAAGGAAAACATCGAGAGGAAACCCGCATACGTCTGAGAAGAAATTCAAAGGCGTATGTATAGTCGTGCTTGAGTAACGGCGATGGACTCGCCATCTGTCACGTTGGCACCTAATATACCTCTGGCGGAAAGTGGGTGTGTGGGTATTACCTATACACTTCTGCCTACCCCTTCGGGGGCCCTTGTGGAAGGCGTGAGGATATATATATATATATATATATATATATATATATATATATATATATATATATATATATATATATAAAGAAATTAATTATTTAATAGCACTATACTTTTAATTTCACACTATAATTACTTAATTTTATAATATATTATATTTGATATTTTATATATATAGTTATATTTAAATATATTTATATATATATATATATATATATATATATATTTAAATATATTTATATATATATATATATAAATATATATATATATAAATATATATATATATAAATATATTTTATAATATATTTTATAATATATTATAATATAATATATATAATTTATAATATATATAATTTATAATTAATTTACACTATAATTAATTTCTTTGAAGAGATAGGGCTGTAGTTACTCTAGTATAGTTTTAAAATTATAAGGACGTTAATCAAGTAATCTATATATTAATAGAACAAACACTCTGGGATGGAAACGAAAGCTCGAGGCTGGCCAGTGTGTATGTAAATATTGCAAGTTTGAATCCCGAATGGACCAATGAGTGTTTGTGAACTTAAATACCGTGATTAGTGACACTACGAGCTTTACGGTGAGGGTCATCGAGAGGAAACCTAGATGAGTTTGAGAAGAAATTCAAAGATGTGTAGGTATGTACCTATTTGTGCTTGATGAACGGTGATGGACTCGCCATCTGTCACATAAGCACCTAAAATATATCTCCGGCGAAAAGTGAGGAGTAACGTAAGGCCTATCCCTTAGCAAAGCACTGTGAGAAGGCGTGAAGCTGAATTACTGTAGTAGTACTTAGTAGTAGTGAATATTTCACAACTACTAAGATATATATCCTCACGCCTTCCCACAAGGGTCCCCGAAGGGGTAGGCAGAGGTGTGTAGGTAATACCCACACACCCACTTTCCGCCAGAGGTATATCAGATGCCAACGTGACAGATGGCGAGTCCATCGCCGTTACTCAAGCACGACTATACATACGCCTTTGAATTTCTTCTCAGACGTATGCAGGTTTCCTCTCGATGTTTTCCTTCACCGTAAAGCTCGTGGTGTGACTAATCACTGTACTTGAGCTCAGAAAAACTCATTGGTACAGTCGGGATTCGAACTTGCGATCTTTGTGTCGCAGGCAACTGCTCGAACCACTCGGCCACCACGGCTTTTACTAAGAACTACTAAGATGAAGGTTCATAATTATTGTGTTGACGTGAAATACAACAATAGCTATGACAATTTCTGGCAAGCATTATTGCATCATTATGTATTGTCGCCAAATTGTACACCTGTGTTAAATGGAACTGTAATGTGTCAATCTGACAGAATTTTAGCGCTCTTTGTTAATCACCACGATCGGCAAACACGCAGCTTAGCCGAGTTTCGGTCTAAACAGGTGCACGTGACAGGAGCATAGAGTTCTTTTAAGAAAATTTTAATTCACGTGATTTTTTTTATATGGATTGACTCTTTGAAGCTAGTGTCATTTAAATCATGTTAACCAAAACAAAGGAAAGTCACCCAGAAAAAGTTGAAGGAAGTTACGAAAGAAGAAGTAAGTTAGTTAGGGCGCATTACTGCGTAATACTGACTTGGGTAAATTTATTTACCTGTAGTGTTACTACTGATTTCGAAACATGGCTAAGTCTACATACGTAAAACTTTACTTCTAGCATATGAAATAAGCGAAGCGAAATATACTTATCTTGCTTTGGGATTTGGGAGAGGAAAAATTCAAATCAAACCGAGTCCCTCACGGGCTCGGAGAAGAGCGCCAGCTCTCTTTAGACGTACAGACCTCCCTCTCATCATCCTAATTTATAAGTAACAGATTTGCATTAGAGATTCATCGCCTGTCACACTTAATTGAAACTTAACATTGGATGTGATAATTAATAGTAAATGTGAATTAATCGCTGTCGCTTATGTGTGTGGACCCTGGCGTATGTCGTGTCCATTGAAGCCTTAGCTTGTATCAGTTGATTTGCGCGCCGCCAATACTAGGGTTGTTTGGTACAAAGCACAAATAGTGACAATGTCGTTTAGCGCTCCCTGTCTAACACGATTGCTAGTTTTAATCGTAGAGTTATGTAACGCTTATTATATACTCGAGTTTTTGTAAGTTAAATAATATTTATGACCAGAGGCGCTGGACAAAATACCTTTGCGATTGCCTCTACGCTATAGTTTGTATGTCAATGATCCTTTGGCTGCGGAATATGTTCCTAGGCTAATGTATTTTGTAATTCTTTTGCCTTTTCCTTCTGATTCGTAAAATGTTGTTTTCATTGGTTATGTTTCATTGTACATACATATATACATATCATCACGCCAAGTCCCTAACGGGGTAGGGATGTTTGTTGTATGTTTGTTTCATTATCATATTTGTTAATCCAGGGTATGATCTATTTCTGCGCTAAATTGTATTTCGTACTGAGTTTGTATATTTTGCGTGAAAGAGTAACAAGTAAATGTTTAAAAATCTAATGCTAAGGTTTGGAGAGAAGAACTGTTGTAATATTAGTAAGTAGGCAGATTTATCGCATCACTTAAACATAATAACTATTGATAAAACAAAAGCCGTAGCACACACTGTGTGTCAAACAGATCAGGGCATTTTTTAAATACTCCAACTGAAATGAACTTGTAGGATATCGAACATCTCCTGTCAAGTTTCGCATCCAAACCGACCATTGTTAAAATGCACCGTTTCACTTAGAGTCCAGATCGATCAATGATTGACAGCCACACAAAAGGACACTCCTTGATACTTGGAGCTTTCTTATCAAAATCAAGATTACCTCGCTTGAACCACTACGTACGTACCACTTCAAATGTATTGTGACAAGGTTCTCAATTTTATTGGACGCATCGGCTGATTGGGATTTGGTCGTGTTAAGTGGATTTGGAACAAAAGAGATTAGAACTTATTGAAAAAAAAGAAAGTTGTGGATGACGCGACAGAGGAAGACAAGACAGACACTAGAAATAGATCAGATACTCAAGGCAAAGTCAAGAAAGCCGAAATTCTATTGTATGAATACCCTAACGAATGTGGATTAAGCGAAAGACGGTTACAAGTCTAGAGACAACTGGCGACTTTTTTTATACCACTTGGGTGGCAAACAAGCATCCGGCCCGCCTGATGGTAAGCGGTTACCGCCGCCTATGGACGCTGGCAACACCAGGTGTAGGTATCACTCGCGCGTTGCCAATCCTGCAGGAATCTTTTCACAGTTTTCTTGAAGAACTCCATGCTGTACTCTCTCCAGGGAAAACCTCAACGGGGAGCTCATTCCACAGCCTGAGCGTTCGCGGAAGGAAACCGCGCAGTGCGAGACCTTTTATTCTGGCGTCCTGTTATTTCTGCATAAAAAATATTAATTACACACGAATTCATTTATGAATTTCGACGTCTTAGCGTTAATGACTTTGTTAGCCTATAACCGTTTTTATATACGAGCATTCCAAGTGTTGTTGGATATATCTCTTTACGATTGCGCGTTCCTGAATCCGGCCCTGTCATTGTGGCAAGTAATGATGCTCATTACTGTTTGAAGAGTATCGATCTCCTGGCGCGGCTTCTTCATCAGATAACCTTATTGTTTTATTGCTGCAGGGAGGACAATGGGCAATGTATATTATTTTATTGACTGTAATTTTTTTACTATCGGGCGGAGTGTGGGAGACTTCACAGATAGTCAACTTGATATTATACAGTGTCTTAGAATATAGAACAGTTGTCTTCTAGAAATTGTCGGGTGTTGAAATACTTCTGACGACAAATAGGTCCAAAAATAACAAAATGGCAGCATTATTAAAGGGGGGAGTTATATTCGCTCCGAAACTTGGTTTTATGAAGGAACTATCTATTAATGACAAAAGTTTAAAATGAGGTAAAAAAGTGACCTACCACATGTTTTGGCTACTAAATTGCTCTCAAAATTTGTTTAAGCATTTTGGTACAAGTCAAGGAACAAGAGAGAAGGCGCTCTACCCCATGAAGCAATTGCCGTGTTTATATGTATTATAGTTGTGCTTGAGTACCGGCGATGGACTCGCCATCTGTCACGTTGGCCCCTAATATACCTCTGGCGGAAAGTGGGTGTGTGGGTATTACCTAGACACCTCTGCCTACCCCTTCGGGGACCCTTGTGGGTATATGTATTTTACTGAGGACCTATGATTTGAGTTATATTTTTTTTTATCATAATTTATTACACTAGTACCTATATATAGGTACATACATATCATCACGCCAAGTCCCTAACGGGGTAGGCAGAGAGTATAGAGCGCCAGTTCTCTCTAGACGTACATACCTCTTTCGCTTCGTCCACATTCATCAGTCTCTTCATACATGCTCGTCGGTTTCGAGTACTCTTAACGTTCCCGTCCTTCAGAGTCCGATCTATTTGATCCAGATAGTTGGAACGTGGCCTTCCTCTGCCTCTGCCTATATACAGGTATAGTTTTCATGATTACTTTTTAAATATTTATTCCATATTTTGTAAGCACCGGGTACTCGTTTTTAGAATCTTCAATATAAATTCCAATATGAACTAAGTACACAGCACGTGGCTAACTACAAGCCCCAATCACGCCAATATTTATAACTTTGCAATACAATACTAATATTTATACTAATTAATATAACCGTTACAATAATGTCTGGGGTGTTCGGGGCCACATACGATCAGCCCTTATTACAAGAGTATTAGAGATGACAATCGTTCGTTTCAACGTAGATAAAAGTGCTTGTACTTAATATAACGTGCAAACAAATAGTTAAATATATTTATGGGACATAACTCGTAAAAGTTGATTGAAGGGATTTTTAATAACTGGGCCCACAATGGGACGAGTTATAGGGACGGCGTGTGATTAGTGTCTTTTACGATATGCTTGTATACAAGTATTGGATTAAATTTTGTCATTAGCAATCTACACAAAACGTATTGGGAGACATGTTTAAGCACGTCGGGAATTGTGGCAAGCTAACAGGGTTGTATATCTTATTATATCTAATGAGAACATAAAATTAAATGCACCAACAAGTAGAGTAAGAGAGGTAGGGCATAACGGGTTTCCCGTTCGAATTTGGAGCTGCCCGACTGGGGCAGGACCTCCACCTTATTGAAGTCCGTAGCCAAATAACACAATTGATTGTGTTGTGTTCCTACGTGGTGAATAAGGTTTCCAGTAAATAACTCCTTGGGGCGGGGGGAGGATTGTTACATTGTGTTTGAAGCAGACGGATTAAACCTTATGCTGCCAACACACTATAACTCACCGAACACAGAGTGGCAACTCGCAAGTGATACTTCGGTATCGTGAGCGTAAATAGGCTACGGTAACCGTTTCCCAGGTGGGCCGTATGCTTGTTTGCCACTCTTGTTGTATAAAAAAAAAAAGTAGAGGAAGAATAAAAAACTGTCAAAGCTACCCAGATGCTTAAGCCATGAATGAAATTATCTTAATTCAATATTACATTGATTGATACCTGATATGTTTATATAGAAGATACAGAGGAAGATCACTTTCGAACTACCTAGATCAAATCGATCGGACACTCAAGGATGGGAACGTTAGATAGTACTAGCAACCTAGCATGTATGATGAGACTGGTTGGTGTGGATGAAGCGGAAGTCTACTTATCTATAGAGATCTGGTGCTCAACTCTCTCTAGACACCTTCTAGAACTATACAGGTACTTTCAAGAACTGAAAGGTATATCTTATGCATCATAACTTGGTACATAATTAGTTTCGTGGGTAAGGCGCACCCATACATACCACAAGGTATCCTGAACTATACGAAATACTTGTCAATATAAATCCATTTAAATTCAAATGTGAGTTCACATAACACGTCACGCTCGCGTCATAACTAAGAGAACACGTCACAACGATTCTACGTCGAACTGCCCCGACACCCTACAATCGATACAGTCGCCTATTGTCACCAAAACAGAGGCATGGGAATTTCAATCAAACATCATAGAAAAACAGTCTTACACAAAAGGCACCTGAACCCCTTCCCTTAAGTAAATTTATTAACTGGTTTTAAATAATACGTATTTAAAATACATGTGTCTATCCTCACGTGAACACATTATTGATATTATATCATAGTTTATTTTAGATGGTATTGTATGGAGTTCTTAAGAGGGACCGCTTTGTCGCACCGACGTCGGAAGGGTTATGTCCGAGGATTGCCCGACGGGTGTCGGCGTTAGAGAAACAGGACAAAACAAATTGCTAGGGATTTTGGTAAGAGTCGTTAGTTCGGGTCATCGGGCCCGATGCGATTTGGGACAACTTTTGACGGGCATATGTCACTTTTTATTATTATTTCACGTTGATTGACAACCCCTGTGACGCTAGGGAACCGCGGATATTGTCCGCCGTTACAGTTGTGTTTGGGTTAGACTGTCTACCTTATTGTCAGGCGATTGTTACATGATTATACAAATATGGTGAGCTAAGATCTTACAGTTGAATCCAATGTAAGTTTAGAATTGATTTTATTCTTCTTATTTTGATTATTCTTCTTCTAAATGTCAGAGTAATGTGGGTACGTCAGAGGAAGCATAAATGCAGTTGAGATGCGATCACTTCGATAAATGTGCGGAGTAACTATCTCACATCGAATCCGCAATTAAGAGATCCGAAAAACCACTTGTGTGAAAGAAGGTGCAATTGTAAAGATGAAGAAAGGCATGTTACGTTGGTTTGGACACATAGAAAGGATGAGTGAAGAAAGATTGACGAAACAGATATACCTACAAAGCGACAGTATATGCAAGAAGAGGTATGTAAGTCTAGAGAGAACTGGCGCTCTATTCTCTCTGCCTACCCCGTTAGTGACTCGGCGTGATGATAAGTATGTATGTATGTAAATAAAAGCATATGTGTTACCTATTATGTAAAACGCAATCCTACAAGAATCGAAGGGGTAGGCAGATGTGTTTAGTATTTGGAAATGTGAGATCTAGCATTAGATATCGACCTCATTCACAAATTAATCAGAAAAGCTCTTTTCTCAACATTTCAGCTAGAAGGGTTAAAAATCATCCTCTGACAAAACATTGCTTGGGAGATCACCAGTACGTTTGTGATACTGCATTTTTCTGTCAGGTGTCAACTACCAGGCGAAGGTCACGTGTTGCCCAACATAGCTCATATAAACTTTGCCAAACTAGGTCCGTTTGTTTAGTCGCATTGACATTTAAGTGACATCTGTCATCGCAATCAAAATATCGTGAGAACAGAATATGTATGTCACTCTGGGCTTTGATTTACGGATAAGTTGAGGATTAATGTTAAATGTCACAGCGTTGATGGTAGAGAGAAATATTACTTGTAGAGTTTTTACATTAATAAGGTAGATATAGGATAGTGCCATCTACGAAGACGCGCCCCACCAATTTATAGTGTAGGGGTAGGGGTCGCGAGATGCGGGGAGTATGACACGAGATGTTTTTTTATACTACACGGGTGGCAGACAAGCATGCCGTCCGCTGATGGTAAGCGGTTGCCGTCACCTAAGGACGCTTGCAACACCAGGGTATTGCTCGCGTGCTGCCGAACCTGCAGGAATCTTTCCACACTTATTAATTGTAGTATGCGTGTATAGGTAATCTGTGTGTACCGATAATACTCAAACATTGGTGGCAGGTTGCACACCTACACTATAAACTATGAGGAAGAAGAGTGGACGTCTACATGGATGGCACTATCTATACGAGTACATATGTATATCGTAGAGTTATAACCAATTTAAATACACCCATTAAAGATGACCAACCTACATATCTCCGACCCGTCTCCGTCTGAACCTAAACATCTCCTTTTTCTCAACTTAATTGTTCAGAAAGTATTCAGTAAAATATTCTTTATTCATAACTCGTTATTTCTCACGAAAGTTGAAAGTTCACTATTCAATAATTACACTTCCAAAGATCACTGATGTTCGTTCAACGAATACCAGGAAACAATAGGTACAAAGCTACCAATCTTACACGTAAACGAGATACAATTTGTGTGTGCTCAAACACTTAACGACGGTTGTTAAGGCATTATACAGTAAAACACATTTTGTGCTGGGCTGCCAACTCATAGTTTTAGTCTTAAATTGAAGTTAATCTATTCTTTATGAACCTTGATATTCTTCTCATAGATATCCAGGTTTCTTCTCGATGTTTTCCTTCACCGTAAATCACCGTCTATGGGCGCTTGCAACACCAGGGGTAAGCTTGTTAGTCCTGCAAAAATCTTTTCACACCCTTCTTGAAGAAGTTATGTAACTCAGTGAACGTATATTTTTTTAAACATATTATTTAAATGACCTAGAGAATTCAATAGCCTTATTCATTTCCTACATATTTTACATTTAGTGCCTAAAAATTATGAAATAAATACATTGAGACAATTCCACACAAATTTACACAGCCTCAAATTAAACAAAGCTTGTGTCATGGTAACTAGACAACGATATATTTTCTTATATAGATAGATATATACATAAATACATAGGACATCCAAGACATAGATACAAATACCCATCATCACACAAATATCTGCCCTCAGCGGGAATCGAACCCGAGACCTCAAGATTCAAGTCAGGAGCTCTAGACCAGAGGAACGTCAAATCGAGTTCCCGTACCTGGCAGCCCTCGGAGCTACACAGTCTTGTTTCTCACGTGCTAATTGGCCAGATAAAGAGTGGAATTAGATCAGCCACTGTGGGTTAACGCTCGTTATTTGTCTGTTAGAATGCGTTTGTTTGCCGTGGGCCTGTTTCGGGCTTTTGCAAGGCTTAAGTATTGTACTACGAGCATGTATGAAGAGACTGATGAATGTGGACGAAGCGAAAGAGGTAAGTCTAGAGAGAACTGGCGCTCTATACTCTCTGCCTACCCCGTTAGGGTCTTGGCGTGATGATATGTATGTATGTATGTAAGTATTGTACTATGTAAGGCTATGATATTTTGGGGCGACAATAGTGTCACATGGAATGGTATCGCTCTTTGGGTAAGGTTTCAATGAGAAAGGCTCATTTTCAATCTGGCCACTACACTGACCGATTTATTAGGTGGACCCTTCGGGGACCCTTGTGGGAAGGCGTGAGTCCTCATATATATATATCTTCAAGTAGGATGTGAAAGGATTCCTAGCGATTCTCCTTGTGCTGCCAGCGTCCGTAGGCGGTGGTAAATGCTTACCATCAGTCAGGCTACGTGATTGTTCAATTAAAGACAGACTCACTGTAATTAAATACTTATAACACTTAAGTGTTATAAGTATTTAATATTTACACGTGTAAATTACACGTTAAGAGCCGTGGTGGCCGAGTGGTTCGAGCAGTTGCCTGCGACGCAAAGGTCGCAAGTTCGAATCCCGACTGTACCAATGAGTTTTTCTGAACTTAAGTACAGTGATTAGTCACACCACGAGCTTTACGGTGAAGGAAAACATCGAAAGGAAACCTGCATACGTCTAAGAAGCAATTCAAAGGCGTATGTATAATCGTGCTTGAGTAACGCCGATGGACTCACCATCTGGTATGTTGACACCTAAAATATATCTCTGACAGAAAGTGGGTGTGTGTGTACTACCTATACACCTCTGCCTACCCTTTCGGGGACCCTTGTGGGAAGGCGTGAGGATATATTAGTAGTAGATCTCAGGCGGAACGTGGGTGCTATTACACCTCCGCCTATCCGTGTATACACGTAACGTAACAAGGGTAGATATAACAAAGTAACATTGTTGTGGAGCCCTGGTTAAAAGTGTTAATTTGGTCAAATAATGATCATAACTCCACTTAGTGCGAGTGTGACGGTTCTCGGAAGGACACAGTGGGTATTTATGAAAATAAAGGACGACTCCTGACTTCTGTAGTACGCGCTCCTGCTGGCACAGGGCGCTATGGAGTCGTTTGCGTATTGTGGCCCGCGTTCCCAATCGTGTACAATATGATGATACACATTCACGTAGAATGTTGCCATTACAATAAAACTAGCCTTCGTGACAATAGCTATATCTATCGGCCAGTGGAAATTCCATTATATTCGGTCTAGCCCTTTTTGGAATTTGCTGGGACATAGTGGGACAACAGATAAAACACATACATTTTATTTTCAATATATTTCGGTCTGAAATATCAAAATTAAAGTTATATAATATGGCTTTTTTTTTTATACAACAAGAGTGGCAAACAAGCACACGGCCCACCTGATGGGAAACGGTTACCGTAGCCTATTTACGCTCACGATACTGAAGTATCACTTACGCGTTGCCACTCTGTGTTCGGAGAGTTATAGTGTGTTGGCAGCATAAGGTTTAATCCCACTGCTTCCAAAACAATGTAACAATCCTCCCCCCTCCCCAAGCAGCTCATTACTGGAAACCTTATTCACCACGTAGGAACACAACACAATAAATTGTGTTATTTGGCTACGGACTTCTGTAAGGTGGAGGTCCTGCCCCAGTCGGGCAGCTCCAAATTCGAACGGGAAACCCGTTATGCCCTACCTCTCTTCCGTTATGCCCTACCTCTCTTAAATGGCTATCCGCGGCACGGTACCTACATAAATATATACGGTTACAATTTAATTTAAATTTGTCTGTTAAGTAATGTTAGTCAAGAGGCAATCTGGATATGTATTTACAAAAGTAATGGCAGAAACGTTCATGCTGGACCACATAACAAAACACCAAAATAAACTGTATTGTTGCTGTATCAAAGCGACTCCATAGTTTCTATTGTTCGGAAAACATTGCTCCTGGCATAGTCCATTACTTAAACAAACCAGGGTTGTGTGTAAGCACCACTTTACACTCCCGTAGGGCTGTTTGTCTGTCTGTCTGCGTCGGGAACAATGTGGAGGAAAATCTTTATTAACATTGTTGGGCTGTGATTGGAGTAATAGGGCTTAATGTGGAAGTGCAGAGTACATATTGGGCTTTTTATACAAATACCTCCAGACCTGCCCACAAGGGTCCTCTAAGGGGTAGGCAGAACTGTGTAAGTAATACCCACAAGCTCTCTTTCCACCAGATTTATATTCTAGGTGTCAACGAGACAGATGGCGAGTTCATCGCCATTTACTAAACTATTTAATACTTCTCAATTTTTTTTATAACTTGTATTACTTCTCAAATATATGCAGGTTTCGATATTGTCGACTACGCTGTAGTAACCTCTCGAATTGCATATATCGGACAGGAATCGCCACTAACGCTAACCTAACCATAAAGCTTTTCATATTTCCCATTTTACTAAGAATAAAAAGCCGCGGTGGCCGAGTGGTTCGAGTAGTTGCCTGCAAAGATTGTAAGTTCGAATTCCGACTTTACCAATTAGTTTCTAAACTGAAGTACAGTGATGAGTCACATCACGAGCTTAACGGTGAAGGAAATCATCGAGAGGAAATCTGCATATGTTTGAGAAGAAATTCAAAACACTTCATCTGTCACGTTGGCACCTAAAATACAAGACGAAGGTATAAATACTTGAAGCTTTGCAGTCTGGACTACTAGACCAGACGCCGTCTAATTATATTCCGACTTAAAACCCGTTCATAGCTTAATTCACGTAATCCCAATATAACGTGCTCTCAACTATGTATTCTCACGCTATTGGAAATTTGAGAGAGATATTGACTTAAACATTGACTATAAACACTATTGTCCCGTGACTGGACTTTCACCGTATAAGTCTACGTTACTGTTATAATAGCATAATAAGAAGAATTACCCAAAAAGATCTTCCTTGTAGAGCTTAAGTCAAATATCTACAACAAATGTTTGCCTAAGTATTTTGTTAATAAACATGTCACTGAAAATATGATGGGAAGTGTCAAATACACTTACCAAATGGAAAGTATCGTGATTTCCTTTTTGGGAACATTTATGGGTAGGGGCTGAGCTTTGTAAGTCTATGGAGCTCGGTGTATCCACAATTGTGTGTAAAGGCTTGAGAATACCGAGCAGAAGGTATGGGAGAGCTATGTTAAACAGGATATCATTTGAAATCTCCAATTGTATTCTTAATTTATTCAATAAGTTAAATTATTCGACAGAAGTATTACGATTGTGAGTTACATCCAATAAAATATAATAAAAGTTATCCTGAACTACGCAGAACCTATTTAGTAGTCAGGTATTAGAAGAAGATATACCTACATTTAACATTGATAAATCCTCACGCCTTCACAAGGATTCCCGAGGGGGCAAATAAATAATTTGAGTAAAGATATACTAAGTTTAGCCCGAGAAACAATTAACAAACTAATCGCACAAATTCTTCGACTCCTAGAAATTGCACAGGAAACCGGGCAATTAGCTTGCTAAACGGACGGATATTTCGAAAATCTGACTAGCTCAATTGCTACTGGATTACTTTACTACCCAAGGTAGGTAGAGAAAGGACGCCAGTTCTCTCTGAACTCATTGACTTTGACTCTTTCCCTACATCTACATGTTAATAGCTTCCTATCGCTTCCCACTGTGCACTAACCCCCACTGAACGTAGTTCCATCAAATGTTTGCAGGAAACCCCGAAAGCCCTCCCATACAATGCAGTGTTAAACTACAAAAGTAATATCACCAACCGCCCAAGTAAATATGTCGCTTCCTGTCAAAAATGTACTAAACGACCAGTAAAATGTAATAATCAACAAGTTTCTTTTAACATCCTCCTTTTTTTGGTGGTTCATCTGTATACTATAAGCCAGAGGAATATAGAAAGTGTAGTACAAAGTATCAATAGGCGATTGTAATTTTCTTGATGGTTTCTTAGAAGGAAGAATGTGACTAACATGTCATATGAGTTTGGAAGAAAACATTTTTCAAATTCTGCCTTCTGTTGGAAATCATAAGTATTAGGTAATTAATAGCTTTTTACTAAATGCATATGATAATGCAATATATATTTACACGGTACGTATACCAAAATATATATTTTTTTTATTTTTGTAAATATTAGGTAATTAATAGTTTTTACTAAATGCATATGATAATGCAATATATATTTACACGGTACGTATACCAAAATATATATTTCTGTCTGTCTGTTTGTTTCGGCTAATCTCTGAAACGGGACTTTCTCTGGCAGATAGCTGTAAAAAGGAGTAAATCAAACTATTGTTATTTTAGAAACTGAAATTTTTTTCGTTTAACTCCACGCGGACGAAGTCGCGGGCACAGATCCCCGAGATCTCAGAGAGAATCCCAGAGATCTTTCTCACATACCACTAAAATCTTAGTTCAAAGCGTTTACTGCCCGCCAACAGTTGTTAAGAAAGTGACTCTGGCATGGTCGTAAAACCTCGCTGTTTATGTGTCGGGAACAATGCGAGATAAATAATGAAACTTATCGTGACCGACACGCTTGGTTAGCAAATACGATACAAGTTTGCGGTTGGGATGTTGGCCATGTTGGCGCAAATGGACCGAATGTTTGTGATCATAGTTTCTACC
Source organism: Drepana arcuata (assembly GCA_016069955.1). Taxonomy (NCBI): domain Eukaryota; kingdom Metazoa; phylum Arthropoda; class Insecta; order Lepidoptera; family Drepanidae; genus Drepana; species Drepana arcuata. The sequence continues at coordinate 16,744 of JACCPG010007445.1, forward strand.
CTTAATTTGCCACGATACGGTTTTAACTCTTCAATACAGTAATATACGGCTCTAATGACAAGTTTCTAAGAAATAGTTGTCTCCTAGTAATTGTAGTGTTATGAATATATCCTCATGACGATGCAATAAAACAAATAGACCCAAAGATAAGAAAATTATCAATAACTAGCGGTCCCTCCCGGTTTCGCACGGGTGGACATTTATTTAAATGAAAATATAGCCTCTGTCATTCAAGGTGAAAGTAGCTTTCCAATGGTGAAATAATTTTTCAAATCGGTCGAGTAGTTTCGGAGCTTATTCAATACAAACATACTTACATATAACTCTTACCTCTTTATAATATTATAGTATAGATTATTCACTCCGAAATATGTTTTTAAGGGATTTTTTTTAAATTCTTAATAGCATAAAAAAAAATTCTACATGCTCAACTTAATGTTTTTTTCTTAATTTCCTTCCATTAACTGTCCGATTTTCTGATACACCCTATTTAAGTAAAACATACTTATCATCGAGCAGAGTGTATCAAGGGAAAGTGGAGCGCCAGTTCTCTCTCTCTCTAGAATGACTCTTTACTCCCGCATTCATCATACGTTTCATGCATGGTAGCCGTTTACGTCTGCTCCTGTAGCTCCCATTCTGTCCGTCCGACCGATTTGATTAAGATTGTTGAATCAAGGTCGTACTCTAACTTTTCTTCCACACACTTTCGCATTGTATATCCGTCACCTTAGTATTTCTTCACTCAACTTTTCTATATGACCAAACCAACGTTACAATCACAACCTCGTTCACGTCAGTTGGCTTGAATCTCTTCATTGCGGACTCGATCATATTAATAGTCATGCTAATTAATTTAATTTTTTAATTGCAGGCTCTACCGTCGTAATAGTGTTGTTCACGGACGTTGCAAGCTTGTTTTAATATTGCACTGATTGTGGCTCTTCGTATTTATGCCCATTTCCGTCCATTTAAGGCTATTTATGGCCCTTTGAATGGCTTTTAGCCTGTTTATAAAGGCTGTTGTCCGCAACTCGATGCAACAATACAAGTATGAATTTATGGCTGGCATTCATGGTTTTTCTTGGTACCATTCGTGGGCCGGCTACACAAGTCAGTTATGATTTGGCATTAAATTTAATGGCTTAAATAATAAATATGACAGATTTAATTAATTTAATTAAATAGAATAAATATTTGCCAATAAAATACAATAAGGATGGACTTGCCACCTATCAAAATATATCCCTGGCGGAAAGTGGGTGTGTGGATTCTGCCTACACACCTCTGCCTACCTCTTCGGGGAGCCTTGTGGAAGGCGTGAAGATATGATATATGTTATTAGTACGGCGACTCTATCGCCTTTACTCAAGCACGACTATACATACGCCATTGAATTTCTTCTCAAACGTATACAGATTTCCGCTCGATGTTTTCCTTCACCGTAAAGCTCGTGGCTTAGCCTCACCACGAGCTTTACGGTTCACGGCTACGATAATCACTGTTCTTAATTTCAGAAAAACTCATTGATATCATCAGGAATCTAACTCGCCATCTTTGTGTTGAAGGCCACTCGATCCAATGGGCCACATTGTCTTGATTATAATAATAATAAATAATAATATATCCTCACGCCTTCCCACAAAGGTCCCCGAAGGGGTAGGCAGAGGTGTATAGGTAATACCCACACACCCACTTTCCGCCAGAGGTATATTAGGTGCCAACGTGACAGATGGCGAGTCCATCGCCGTTACTCCAGCACGACTATACATACGCCTTTGAATTTCTTCTCAGACGTATGCAGGTTTCCTCTCGATGTTTCCTTCACCGTAAAGCTCGTGGTGTGACTAATCACTGTACTTAAGTTCAGAAAAAACTCATTGGTACAGTCGGGATTCGAACTTGCGACCTTTGCGTCGCAGGCAACTGCTCGAACCACTCGGCCACCATGGCTTAACATTGTCTTGATTAACAAATATATATAAATAGTATATAATAATGATATCTTAACTACACAATAATATCCTCACGCATTCCCCAAGGTCCTCGAAGGGGTAGGCAGAGGTGTATAAGTAGACAGACACACACTCTTTCAGCCAGACATATATTTGCGTAGTCTTTATATAGGTATTTGTAAATTCAAGTCATTAGGTTGGGAATAAGCAGACTCAGGTGGACCTCAACTGTCGGATTAGACATCTGATTTACTGGCCGATTGTGAAATGCGGGCTCCACGAGTTTTTTTTTCTGGTTCAGCGACCTTACATTTATTATTAACAAATAAAGAAGTATTATTATTTGCGAGACAATATAGGGACTGACTGATTGAATTAGATTTTATTAAATTATAGCTAACATTAAAAAGAGCTGCGCTGGCCGAGTGCATCGAATAGACACTGCAACAAAAAGGTTGCATGTTTGAAGCTGTATCAATGAGATCATTCTGAAGTAATTAATTTCTCCACGAACTTTATGGTGAAGAAAAACATCGAGATGATACGTTTGAGATGGAGTTCAAAGGCATACGAATAGTCGTGCTTGAGTAACGGCGATGGGCTAGCCATCTGTCACGTTGGCACCTAAAGTATATCTCTGGCGGAAAGTGGGTGTATGGGTTCTACCTAAACACCTTTGCTCTCCCCTTTGGGTAGCCTTGTAGGAAGTGTGTTAGTGATTCACTGTACTTAAGAACTCATTGGTACAGCAATGCGTTGTGTGGCGCAGCAAACATCGAACACGCAACCTTTGTGTTGGAGGCAACTACTCGAACCTCTCGGCCACCACGGCATTCCACATTCGCATATTTTTTTTAACTAAAACACTAAGCTTCAAAGCTAATTTGGTACCAATCTCGTTCCCACCGAACCCACACAAAGAGCGCAGAATAAGATATAAAAGAAATCGTTTTGTATTATGATTGTCTCTCGCGAAGTGCACTCCCAACGCTTTGTGGCTTTGTGTGTAAAACTGAGACTGTTCTCCATTGGAGCGCGCTATATATATTTGTATAATTAAGAGATTCGCAATGAAGAGATTCGCAAATCAACTGGCGTGAATGAGGGCGTGATTGTAAAGATGAAGAAAGGGATGTTACGTTGGTTTGGACACATAGAAAGTGAAGAAAGATTGACGAAACAGATATACAAAGCAAAAGTGTGTGCAAGAAGAGGCAGAGAAAGGCCACGTTCCAAATACCTGGATCAAATAGATCGGACTCTCAAGGACGGGATCGTTAAGAGTACTCGAAACAGACGAGCATGTATGAAGAGACTGATGAATGTGGACGCAGCGAAAAAGGTATGTAAGTCTAGAGAGAACTGGCGCTCTATACTCTCTGCCTACCCCGTTAGGGACTCGGCGTGATGATGTGATGCAAACTAAAAATGAGTCCGATTTATACGCATGTAAAACTGCGGGGCATAGCTAGTATTTAAATATAGAAACAAATGGAAAACGCTGCCTCCTCTCGTAAGTATATTGAAATATTGTCTCGTAAACGTCGAGCCTGTGCCGGCTCGTTCGGGTTAACCGACCGATGCGAGATTGACGTCTTTGACGTATGACTTCATTTGTGTGACTTCGATATACTTGCACCTATTAAATTTTGCCGGCTTGCAATTTGTGCAACCCCTTAACTGCATACTTATAAGGATCAAATTTGCGCACAGCCTTCAATATGAACATTGTATGTCAAATTGTTAGAGGTACTTTTGAGGGCATCTTTTTGACCGCAACGATGTGGGATCTCCCTTGAAAGTGGGAAAACAATGATATCTCTGCATATGTATTGTAATTTGGTAATTTCTGTAATGGATATGAGCAACAATGTAACTGAAGCTCTTATGGTTTTAAAGGTATCTTATAGAAGAATTGTATACATAGTATGTATATATATCCTCACGCCTTCCCACAAGGGTCCCCGAAGGGGTAGGCAGAGGTGTATAGGTAATACCCACACACCCACTTTCCGCCAGAGGTATATTAGGTGCCAACGTGACAGATTGCGAGTCCATCGCTGTTACTCAAGCACGACTATACATACGCCTTTGAATTTCTTCTCAGACGTATGCAGATTTCCTCTCGATGTTTTCCTTCACCGTAAAGCTCGTGGTGTGACTAATCACTGTACTTAAGTTCAGAAAAACTCATTGGTACAGTCGGGATTCAAACTTGCGACCTTTGCGTCGCTTGTTGTGAGTAACTTATTGACTGTAAGTGTTATGGTAACAAGACAACGATACATTTACTTATATAGATATATACATAGGACATCCAAGACTAAGGTGCAAATACTCGTGTTCATCACACAAATATCTGCCCTCAGCGGGATTCGAACACGCGACCTCAAGTTTCGCAGTCAGGAGCTCTAACCACTATACCAGACGGTCGTCAACAACAGTACAGTGCCATCCGCGTGCAATATGCACATTCAGAGCGCTGGTGGCTGCCCCGCTACTGTAGCGCGTCGGGGATATTCGCAGACGCACACGTGTCCTGACACACGACTATGCGACTGACGCACAGGCTGCGGGCCAGTCCGAACACCATCATGAGCTTGCTGGCAAGTAGGTTTGATCTTCACTATGTGAACAATTGCTCAATGATTCACTTGACTAAGTAATCCATGTCTCTCTATTTAATAATAACATTAGTGTGTTAAGTTATCATTATAATAGTATACTAACCCATGATCCTTGTTGGTGGAAATAAATAAAATAGTTTATTTATACCGTACCAGAGCCGTGGTGCACGAGTGGGTGGTCCGAGTCCGAGTGAGTGGGTGAGTTGCCTGCACAAAGGTCGCAAGTTCGAATCCCGACTGTACATTGAGTTTTTCTGAACTTGTACAGTGATTAGTCACACCACGAGCTTTACGGTGAAGGAAAACATCGAGAGGAAACCTGCATACGTTTGAGAAGACATTCAAAGGCGTATGTATAGTCGTGCTTGAGTAACGGCGATGGACTCGCCATCTGTCACGTTGGCACCAAAAAATATATCCCAGGCGGAAATTGGCTGTATGGGTATGAGTATGGCGTGAGGATGTATTATACATATCTACGTTAAATCATCACGCCGAGTCCTTAACGGGGGTAGGCAAAGAGAATGGAGCATCAATCTGACGTCTGATCTATATATGTATAAAAAAATAAGTTGATTTGTCTACGCTTTAATAACTTGAAAAGCTCTGCACGTTTGTAACGGCAGCACAGTCGTGTTTGGAAGTAATCGTGGTTCTATTAGCTTTAATATACATGATAATGACTTTTGATCATTCTCTTTTACTTTTCTTCTCTTACTTTACTTTTCTACTTAGTATTTTTATATAATAATATAATATATCCTCACGCCTTCCCACAAGGGTCCCCGAAGGGGTAGGCAGAGGTGTATAGGTAATACCCACACACCCACTTTCCGCCAGAGGTATATTAGGTGTATTAGTATTTTAACTACAATTCAATATAAACTTGGTTGAATAAATCAATAGTACATTACCCAAACTTCTGTCATAATCCAGTTGGCTTCCTGATTAAGCAAATATATGTTGTCCTCCGCAGATAACAAAGCTTAGAATGCCTTGGCCTTTTTAAACCACTTATTGCATTTAAGGGCTCGAAGGGAAGCCAATAAATGTACAAAGTTAATATTTTTAGCAGGATTTATATCGACAAGGCACGAGATTGCATTTTTGTTCGGCCATTGTTGTCGAACAGGCGTGTTTAAGTTCATTTTAGCTCGTTAGCTCCAACATATTGTTTTAAATATGAGCTCTTTATGTCGGTAACGTAGACAATATGTAATATTTAACAACAACTACAAATCCAACATACTTTGTATATATACGTATTTATATGTATATATAGGTATATATATCCTCACGCCTCCCCATAGGAAGACATATTTTAGATACCAATGTGTCAGATGGCGAATCTTTAGCCGTGACTCAAGCACGACTATAGATACACTTTTGAATTTCTTCTCAAACTTACGTAGATTTCAGCTCCACACAATGTAAATAGAACATAAGAATACTTATAAATGATATTATAATAAGTAATGTATTAATATATAGATTAAGACATGTTTATATTTGCACTTTTTTATCATCTATGCATATCTAGAATCACCATAATTATCATCATCATCATCATCATCATCATCATATCATCACGCCGAGTCCTTAACTGGGAAGGCAGAGAGTATAAAGCGCCAGTTTTCTCTAGACTTACATTCCTTTTTCACTTAGTCCACATTCATCAGTCTCTTCATACATGCTCGTCGGTTTCGAGTACTCTTGACGTTCCCGTCCTTGAGCGTCCGTAATTAGTCTTAATTTAAAATCTATGCAAATTAAGCTTCCCAGTGCCAAACGATTGAAAGAATTAAAAGCTACACCCTACATCTAATCCGGACACCCCGTGGATTTTGCTCGTAAACCTAACGAAGCTCGAAGCATGTTGTTTGAGTAACCATAGTTTAAGTTGCCATTAATAATATACGCGGTTCGATTGTTTGTTTGGGGAACTAAGTGTAAAGGGTGTTCAATGGTGGTAACACAACTGCACTACTCAAATCAAATCAAATCAAATAAAAATGTTTTATTCAACGTAAGGGACACAGGGAACACTTATTGAACGTCATATACTTAACAAAAACAAAAGTTACCACAGTTTTCAAGAAAAATACCTGCCAGGAGAAGAAACGGCGAAACAAACTGATTCGAATCGAAAATTCGAATTGATTCGTAAAATATGTTTCATTGACACTTTCACATTTGTTGTATGCTACAACATGAAAATGTCAGATAATTAAAGCTAACAATCGATTACAAGTACATTTTTTATATTAATATCAACTTACTTCGTTAGGAAAAGTCTATAATATACCTATCCTTTTTCCTTCCTAGAAGGGTCCCGAAAAGGGTAGGCAAACGTTTGTAGGTAGTATCCACACACCCAATTTCCGCCGGAGATTCATTTTAGGTGCTAACGTGACAGGTGACGAGTCGATAGTCCTAACTTAAACACGAGCATATATAAAAGCTCTTGAAGTTCTTTTTAAACGTAAGCAAGTTTCCTCTCGATGTTTTCCTTCACCGTAAAGCTCGCGGTGACTAATATCATTGTACTTTAAGTTCAGAAAAACTCTTTGGTCACTCAAACTCATAGTCGGAAGTCGAACTTTCTATCTTTTCGTTGCAGGTAACTACTCGAACCACTCTGCCACCACGGCTCTTATATCAAAAATCAAATAATACTCTTTGTCTCCTTCGCTTCACTTCCATCTCGTTCCAGTAATCCTAGTAACAATATTCTGTCGACACAATCGTAACACTCCCTATCCCTCGGGAGTAGCATCAGCAATCCGTTTAGGGGTGAAGATTCAATTGGGACTGATTCCGAAGGCCCTCGTGATTTTTGTGTAATGTGCTCTTGTGAACAATTTAGCGGGCGTTTTATATAGTTTTGTTGATATTGTTTTTGTGCAAGGGAGTTTAGGATTAATTGGTTGTTTCATCACTAGGGTGGCTTTACACACGGTAATCATCAATCCGGTAATCTTATTTTGATACGTTAAAACAAATTGACAGATTGATATTTGACTGATGCATATAGCATAGATTGCAATTTCGTATGTCAACTGTACCAATAAGTTATTTCCGAAGTTAAGTACAGTGATTAAACACCACAAGCTTTGCGGGGAAGGTAGGGCATTTGAGAAGAAATTAAAACGTATATGCCGAGGCCTAACGGGGTAGGCAGAGAGTAGAGCGCCAGTTCCAATATAGTCTTGTGTAGTCGTGCTTGAGAAAAGGCGAAGGTATCATTATATATATTATACAAATCAAAATAAACTGTATTATTATATATTAGTTCTGATTTTAACAATTTAGTGTTGCATTATTGTTGATACAATCAGTAAAGTGTAATATCTGTACAGATATGTAACTATTATTGCGTGACAAGGCCTAAAATTGTAGAACACAACAACTGCTTAAAAGGAATGACAAATATGAATGTGTATTCAACTGTCTCGTACTTAGTACTACTTAACAATAACTTAGCAACATTGGACGATATTACATGCGTATAATGACTAAAACAGCTTGCGCAGGTGTGAACAATTCACTTGACGGTGTACTAATTAAAGCAACTACCGTGACAGAAGTTTGACACTTATTGTTTCTGTAGAATAATGCATGTTCCGTTGTGAGGTGAGTGATTACAGCACTTAAATGCTCAATGTGGAACTAAGTTACTGGTTCAATGTGAGGAGATGTTGAGGTACCTACTTCTAGTAAATAATTAAATTACTCATTCGTTTTTTTTTCATAATCTTGTAAGTTATGAAACAGGTTAAAAACAATAAAAAAGTACGAAACCGATTAAATAATTAAAGAAGAATTAAAGAATTGATTTATAATAAATTACAAAAACCGTTCCAAATACACAGAACAAATCGATCGGCTACTCAAGTATGAGAACGTTAAGAGTACCTACTGTAAAACTCGACAAATGCGTGAACTGGCAATCTACGCCCCTCTGCCCACTCTGTGAGGAACTCGACGTGATGATATACAAACATACGAGTACATACCATATGAGATAATATATCTAAAAGAGTAAGTACTATCTTTTTTAACCAAATAGCTCCCAAAAACCAGATCAAAGCCATTGTAAGCCACTTTCAAAGTCCTTCAAGAAATTGAGTAACAATGTCAAAAAATATTATGCTTCAGTGTACTATAACTAAACACTTAACTTTTATCCTCAACACAAGTGAATCGAGTGATCTGACATGAAAGAGGCTTTCACGCGTCTCTTCCGATTGTCTCAGCCATTGTCGGTCACGTCGGCTGAATGACAATGGTTGGAGCGTGTTACACGGCTGAACATTACACCGCTTTGTCATTACAAGCAGTTTGGTCAGTCTTGGAATCCACGGCTTTGTCTCGCCGCTACCAGCGTTAGCAACGCTATACTCCTTACTGGCTTTGAAAATTAATGAGTGAGTCTACGTCTCAATTCTCTTGGTCGCTTTGTCGCTTAGGGCTGTCGTTAGACGATTATATTTATTTATTATATCAGTAATGATATTTGATCGAATCCGCAATGAAGAGGTTCGCAAATCAACTGGCGTCAATGAGGGCGTGATTGTAAAGATGAAGAAAGGCATGTTACGTTGGTTTGGACACATAGAAAGGATGAGTGAAGAAAGATTGACGAAACAGATATACAAAGCAAAAGTGTGTGCAAGAAGAGACAGAGGAAGGCCACGTTCCAACTACCTGGATCAAATCGATCGGACGCTCAAGGACGGGAACGTTAAGAATACTCGAAACAGACGAGCAGGTATGAAGAGACTGATGAATGTGGACGAAGCGAAAAAGGTATGTAAGACTAAAGAGAACTGGCGCTCTTTACTCTCTGCCTACCCCGTTAGGGACCTGGCATGATGATATGTATGTATGTATGTATGTATTATATCAATGAGCCGTGGTGGTTCGAATCCCGACTGAACCAATGAGTTTTTCCGATAAAGTGCAGTGATTAGTCACACCACGAGATTAACGGGGAATACGGGGGAACAAAAGTGGTTCATGACTGTAGAAAATTGGTGCTCTAGGAACGATAAGATACCGTACAATACCGTGCGTGTACCCATCATACATACCCATCTTCCGGGACTTTAATTATGATATGAGTTCAGTTCTTCAATGTGAGTGTAATTTAGTCAATGTAAGCTAGTCTCAAACACGTTGAGTCGGAGTACAATGAGTCCTGTGTTTCCTTGTCACTCAAACTCATGCGCAACAATGGGGAGTGCGTTTTAAGTTGATGCTTTGCAACAATTGTCCGTGAACGATGTTTGTATAAAGGCGCAGATAAGGGTGATTGCAACTGTCTCATGTAGCGTCGGCAGGAGAAAAGAAATATTTAAAATATTATATATGCAAGTTTTAATACAAGTAATCGGACAACGAGCTCACGGTTGGGGAAGACTTTGAGAAACATCCGGCTTACGTTTCAAAAGATAAATGTATGGTCGACCTATTATTATGATATATTTTAGGTGCCAACATGACGGGGAGCGTTCAGCAGAATTGTTCGACATGATGCCCACTTCCACCTTCTACCACCGCACCTCTCGCCATCGACGGGGAATTCATCCCCATACCTTGGAACCACAAAGGTCTCGCACTGTGCGCTTCCAAAGGAGTTTTCTTCCGCGAACACTCAGGCTGTGGAATGAGCTCCCCGTTGAGGTTTTCCCTGGAGAGTACAGCATGGAGTTCTTCAAGAAGGGTGTGAAAAGATTCCTGCAGGGTCGGCAACGCGCGAGTGATACCCCTGGTGTTGCTAGCGTCCATAGGCGGCGGTAACCGCTTACCATTAGGCGGACCGCATGCTTGTTTGCCACCCAAGTGGTATAAAAAAAAAAAAAATTACAGATGGCGAGTCCATCGCCGTTACTCAAGCACGACTATCCAAACGCCTTTGAATATCCTTTCAAATTTATAAAGGTTTCCTCGCGATGGTTTCCTTCAACGTAAAGTTCGTGACTAATCACTGTACTTAAGTTCAGGAAACCTCATTGGTACAGTCAGGATTCGAACTTGCAATCTTTGTGTTGCAGGCAACTACTCGAACTACTAGGCCACCACGGCTCTTATTATATTAAGACCTGATATCTATATATATAGAAAGAGCCGTGGTGGCCGAATATTCCGAAGCAGTTACTACGACATAAAATGCTGGGTCGAATCCAACCTATTTTAATAGTTGAACAAGGTACAGTGATTAATCCTAACGATGAAGGAAAACATCGAGAGTAAACCTGCATACGTCTGAGAAGAAATTCAAAGGCGTATGTATAGTCGTGCTTGAGTAACGGCGACGGACTCGCCATCTGTCACATTGGCACCTAATATACCTCTGGCGGAAAGTGGGTGTGTGGGTATTACCTATACACCTCTGCCTGTCTCTCTATGTCCTTTATAGAATCACGGCTGGACCAATTTTGATGAAATTTTCTGTTTCTTTAGAATTCCAGATCTATTCCAGAATGGTTTAGATTTACAATTTGGTTCACAAGGTTAACTACTGGGGCCGTTTCGTTTCGACCACTGCGATACGTGGCTTTTATTTTTACCCAAGCGAAGCTGGGTGGGACAACTAGTAATTATATAAGAATTGACAAATTGATGACACTCGGGGGTTGGAACGTCGAGAAAGAATATAGATGGATCATGGAGAGACCGATGTTGCTGAAGCGAAAAGCAAGTCTAGTGAGAACTTATGCTCTAATCTGGCTATCTAGCGAGGAGACGACGTGGCGCTGTTTATGTATGAAAAATATATAAATAATAATACCAGAAACTTAATTTTGATAAATTCTAAATTATTTTGCACACGATACTTACATCGCGATGTGAAGAGGATTACTGCGTGTGGTATGACGTCATGAATGTTGAACTAAAACCTTAAACAGTAATACAGGCCGACAGGAACAATTGTGGGGTTGGATCTTTGGGTTATTGAAGCGTGCTGAATACATCGAGAAATAATATATATTAATGTTTGTTGAAAGTAACACAATTATACAATAGTTTGTAACGGGTCGCTTTAAACGTATTGCAAATTTTTTTTTATACCACAAGAGTAGTAAACAAGTATATAGGCCACCTGATGGGAAGCGGTTACCGTAGCCTATTTACGCTCACGATACAGTAACACTTGCGCGTTGCCACTCTGAGTTCGGAGAGTTATACTGTGTTGGTAGCATAATGGGACTATAATTTGTGACCTGTGTAGCTTCAGATAAGTTCATTAGCTTCAAATTAGAATATATTGTATTATCGTAGTATCTAATATGACGACCGTCTGGTCTAGTGGTTAGAGCTCCTGACTGCGAAACATGAGGTCGCGGGTTCGAATCCCGCTAAGGGGGCAGATATTTGTGTGATGAACACGAGTATTTGTACCTTAGTCTTGGATGTCCTATGTATTTATGTATATATCTATCTATATCAGTAAATATATCATTGCCTAGTTACCATAACACAAGCTTTGCTTACTTTGGGACTAGGTCAATTTGTGTGCAATTGTCCCAGGTTTAAAAATATATATATATATGTTTCTGTTCTGACTGAGTTACATACAAACATATAATCAGGCCAAATCCTTCACCAGGTGGACAGTGTGAGTGTGTGAGTAGAGCGCCAGCTCTCTCTAGACTTACATACCTCTATCGCTACGTCCACATTCGTCAGTCTCTTCATACATGCTCGTCGGTTTCTACTCCTGAAGTTCCCATCTTTGAGTATCCGATTGAGTGATTCAGGTAGTTGGAACGTCTTCCTCTGCACACTTAGCCCGAGCCAACATAAAGTAAAATAAGAGTTTAATCAAGGTATTGTAAGGTAAGAATGAAAAATCCTACCATTGAAATCTAATTTTACGTGCGTAAAATCACCAGTCGTCCATAAAGTCGTCCAAATTTATTTTTGGACAATTAGGACATTAAATATACAATCATACGTAAGTTATTGTTTTAAAACCAATATTATGTGATCCGTATTATAACACATTATCTTCAAAGGTCAGTTTAAATGTAGGGATTGAGATAGCTCAAGTGTATGTGGTCATAAAACCCTAATTTCGATAAGCCCTGCTCGAAGCAAAATATGTATTTGTTACGTTTTGTTCTGCAGTGTTAGTATGTGTGGGGTGTTTTGTACCCTTGGTGAGATTTAAGCTATTGTTGGTGTTATCAGGGTTAAACAGTAAGCTCGATTATTTTCATTACAGTAGGATTACATACAATCGACCGTTTTGTTTAATTCTTATACCACTAACTGCAACCCGTGGATTCGCCCGCATTTACATATATTTATATAAATATATAGCTATACATATAAGTACCCATACACCCACTTTCCGCCAGAGATATAGCTTAGATGCCGAAGTGACAGATGGCGAGTCCATCGCTGTTACTCAAACACGACTATAAATACGCTTTTAAATTGCTTCTCAGACGTATGCAGGTTTCCTCTCAATGTTTTCCTTCACCGTAAATCTGTGACTAATCTGTGACTGAAAAACTCATTGGTACAAACGGGATTCGAACTTGCGATCTAAGAGAACCAAAAATAAACACTTACGCGGGCGATACCGCAGGGCGCAGTGTTCACACACTGTATGAACCAAGCTACAAGAACACGTGTGTAAACCGATGCGTCACCCGATACTACATATATCCTCAGAGCCTTCGTGATCACTACCAGTTTGTCGCTTTTCACAGCCGGCCTCAGGCTATCACGAGAATCTCCCGTAAATCTGCAGGCACTCCAACCATGCTGCGATAGAATTGTCCCTCGTTATATATGGATAGTGGGATGTCCTACTATCTTTAACATTGTAACAAAGCTTGGAGTTATTTACACTTAGAAATGTTGCCTTATAGTCTCCTCAAAATCAAAATCAAAATCAAAATCTTTTTATTTCACATAGGCCCAGATGGGCACTTATAAAACGTCGAAAAAGAAGCACGGTTCGGGTTGGTCGCTTCCATGGAGAAGAACCGGCAAGAAACTCCATGGTTACTCTTTTCAAATCATTAGGCATATACAACAATAATATTTTTTCGTTACAGCAATAGTACCCAAGTATGGGGGAACAACGTAGGCCCGACAATAGGTCGCTGCTTACTATACAAAGCATATATAAAACAAGATAATTATAACAATGTTAGCAAGATCTAAGAATCTACAAAGCCTCAGCCTCAAAGTTCTCTGGTGGCCGAGTGGGACTAGTAACTGCAATACGATTGCAAGCGCGAATCCCGACTGTTTGAATGAGTTTTTCTGGACTTTAGTACGGTGATTAGTTACAACAATAGGTTTATGGTGAAGAAAAACTTCGAAAGGCTGTATACGTTTGTAAAGTTCAAAGATGCATGTATAGACGTGCTTAGCTCGAGGGTGCGATTAACGTACTTGAAATTATAGATAATAATGCTTCTTAAGGGAATAAATAGATTATGAGCCGACATTTTTTATTTATTATATCTACCGTAACAAGTTTTGTCTTGTTACAAGTACTGAATGGTAACCTTCTGAACTCCCTCGAATGAGCTGAATCAAAATACCATATGACAGTGTTCTCATCAAATATAAAACAGTTCTAATTGTAAAAAATAACTCTAAAATACTACAATAGTTCGTTAGAGAACCCTTTGTGTAAAAAAAAAATAGTTTCGCATGCAACAATGACGGCTCACATCGTGTTTACATAAATAAATCTTGAGGAGATTTTGTTAATAATATGTTAATTTATATTTGATGTAATAAATTCGTGAGTGGACGGCCGGTTGCTTTGTAAGGGAGATTCAATTGCTTTAATCCATTTTATTGCGTGTCACGAGCAAGCTGCGTTTTTTCTTATGAGTACTTTCGGTTATAAAAGTACTTACTACTTTCTTTAACTTTAAACTTAACTACATTAGGTAATTTAACTATAGACAGTTTAAAACAAATCTGTATAAGACGCTGAGGAAAAAACATTTTTATATTATACAATAATTTTTAGAAGATAGTTCTAAAAAAGAAACACTATGTTCGCACGCTGGAATATATCCAGCAAAACATGTTTGTACTGTATATTTAGAAATTGAAACGCCTGTTTATACCATGTTTTTTCAAGTAAAATATTATAATTATTATTTAAAGAGGGGCTCCGAAGGGGTAAGCGGCGATGTGTAGGTACATAGTACCCACCACTCCTCGCATCCACTTTTCACTGGAGAAATATTTTAGGTGCCAGCATGACAGATGGCGAATCCATCGTCCATCGTACTTCTCAAACGTATGCAAACTCGTCTCGATGTTTTCTTTCACTGTAAAGCTGATGGTGGGATTAATAATTATGAAACTAGAACTTAAAGTAAATATAGAAATAAATCATTGTTTATAACTTTTCTAAAGCAAGATAATAATAATAATATCCTCACGCTTTCCAACAAGGGTCCCCGAAGGGGTAGGCAGAGGTGTATAGGTAATACCCACACACCCACTCTCCGCCAGAGGTATATTAGGTGCCAACGTGACAACGTGCCGTTACTCAAGCACGACTATTACATACGCCTTTTGAATTTCTTCTCAGACGTATCTAGGTTTCCTCTCGATATTTTCCTTTACCGTAAAGCTCGTGGCGCACTAAATACAAATAATTACATGCTCATAGATATAAAAGAAGCTTTGAACAGGTTCAATAAAGCAGTTAGCTGGTCCTAACTTGCCATAAACACTAAAAATGATCTTGAATCCTTTAAAAAATGAGACGTTTTCAAATTCGGAACTATAATCCAACTGTGTCCAAACACTTTCTCTCACAACAGTACAAAATAGATCTCATACCTCTCTCTGTACAGTGCGAGGTGACGTCTACAAATTCCGGGCCCCCTAAATCACGGGCCAATTGTCTGTACCCATGCAAATGTAAAGCATAGTCCAGATTAGGGCATTGAGGCCTCCTAATTAGGGGATTTATATGCAATTCTCTTTGTGGTACACATTATTGGTCCATAAAGGCGGTGGCTACGCGACCTAATGTCAGTTTGAGTGGTCATAAATGGGTCACTCCTATTTTCAGTAGATTTATGACGTGTACTTAATACGTGTATGATAACGGATATTATTTATTGTTCTACTTGATTCCCAGGATTTGGTGACCGTTGGTTAAGCATATCATTAAAGTATTAGGGTTTCTTTTTATTTCTACTCATGTATATATAACCTCACTCCTTCCCAACAGGATCCCAAAGGGGTGAACGGAGGTGTTTAGGTAGTACCCCCACACCCATTTTCCACTGAAGATATTTTTATGTGCCAACGTGACAGATGGCGAGTTCGTCGCCGTTACTCAATCACGACTATATATACGTCATTGAATTAGTTCCCAAACGTATACCGGTTTCCTCTGGATTTCCTCCACCGTAAAGCTTGTGGTGTGGCAAAACACTGCAATCAGACTATGCTCTTTTCTACTTAAAAAGTGATAAAGTATGTTATTCTGATAATGATAGAAAGCAATTATAATACGAGTTAATGTAACGGCCGAAAATTTGACAGTGAAAAAACTTTTCATACATGCGAACGTATCAATACAAATGAAATGGTCAAAGCAATCAAATATTCTATTGTTGAATTAAGTTCAAATTTGGAATAGCGTGTGTCTCTGTCACACCTTTCAAAATTAGAAAAAGATCGAATCATTTACTTATGCAATGCAATCATTTGCAAAAGGGGAAGTGCAGATAAAAGCTTTTTTTGTGTTGTATCAAAAGGTGACAGTTCCATTGACGTGAACAGAAGAAGGTCAGCCAAGACAATGTTCCAAGGCGACCTATGAACTCTGATATTGTTTGTGATTTCAATGATCACAAAGGACTTGTCTATGTCAGTCAAAGTGTTAGTCCCACGTCACATTTTTTGTTGATGCTTGTATGATGTGAGAAAACTTCGGGAAGTGTTTGTAAGCACAAAGGAATTTTAATTATGAAATAAGGGCAAATAAACAATATAAATACACTATAAGAGAGCCGTGGTGGCCGAGTGGTTCGAGCAGTTGCCTGCGACGCAAAGGTCGCAAGTTCGAATCCCGACTGTACCAATGAGTTTTTCTGAACTTAAGTACAGTGTTTAGTCACACCGCGAGCTTTACGGTGAAGGAAAACATCGAGAGGAAACCTGCATACGTCTGAGAAGAAATTCAAAGGCGTATGTATAGTCGTGCTTGAGTAACGGCGATGGACTGGCCTTCTGTCACGTTGGCACCTAATATACCTCTGGCGGAAAGTGGGTATGTGGGTATAACCTATACACCTCTGCCTACCCTTTCGGGGACCCTTGTGGGAAGGCGTGAGGATATATTATTATTATAACAATATAAGTACACCATCTGCCCGTCCAATTACAACCTTATGTATATTTTATACTAACGAACAAGTTTGCTAGCAAAACAAAATTCAACACTTGACCAAAATGGATCACGGGATTACGAATGAATTCCTGACTCGTTGTGCTCAGCTGTTTTAAATACCTACGTGACGTTTAATTTCATTACCTAATAGATATTTTGTGAAAAAATCACCCCATCCCGTGCAGCCATTCTGGCATGATTAAGAAACCATTCATATCCTCAAAAACTTTCGAATTTACCAATAATATTAGTATGATGTCTAAAAGTAAGGTAAAAAACTACAAAGATACTTTAAGCACACAAACGTTAACTCAGTTTATTGTTAATTTACAAAATAGTCATAATATTGTGAAACTTATCTAAAAATGCAATGCTAACCAATAAATTATACATATTGAATAGTTACATATTGAATTAATTATTAGTCAAATGACTTTGTTTGTATGAAATTGAATGAGTTTGTTTGTATACTTACTAGTTGGTAAGCCTTATAAAATTAATAAATACTTATATTAAGAAATCCAAGTCCTAAACGGTGTAGGTACAATGATAGGAGTGTAGTTATATTCATAACTTTCCAGATGTATATCAGTTAATCGGCATTTATTAAAGCCGTGATGGCCGAGTTCAAGAGTTGCAAGAATCGCAAAGAAATCGAAGATCGCAAGTTCGAATCCCGACTGTACCAATGAGTTTTTCTGAACATAAGTACAGTGATTAGTCACACCACGAGCTTCACGGAGAAGGAAAACATCAAGAGGAAACCTTTCTTAAAATAGTCCTTAGAATAGAATACTAGCTTTTTACGCTGAACCATTTTTGTTCTTTTTAAAGAAATTCAGTGGTTGCTCTCTGTTAGCCACCGCTAAGCTGTAAACAGATGGGATGCGATAATTATACCGAAGAGTTTCCCTGTAAATTTCTCAATATGAGAAAACAAATCAGTAATTGGCCTTGCTAACATTTAAGCATTGTGAAATCCAAACCCGAGGCAAGAAACATTTCGAACTACCAACAAGCAAACTGATTTTTTAACCGATGTTTTTACTTTGCAATTAGTCGCTGGGGAAGTTAATCTTCAGGAAAATTGGAAGGAAATTTCAACCTGCTACCGGTAAGGTTTCTCCTATTGTTTTAGTTCAAAATATACCCAACTTCTGTTTCCAAGTATACGGGGTAGAGTTTTTGAAACAAACGTAGCCGACCGGTTTAAAATTAAAACGTTTTCCTGATAATCACAATCTTATCTCACGTTTTCGAATTTAATCGAAGTTTTGGCAACATCCTTGGTTTAAATGCTGTTACATTTTTATGTCTTCACAGGTATAGTAGGTTGTGAGGTTCTTTCGTGATCTGCTTTTAATATCGCAACATATATATGTACACTTGCAGACCTCCGAATAGTACTTCATTGAAAACAGCCGACTAACAGCAACGGACAGTTTTCGTGCCTCCTTCACTGTGACAATGCCACCAATGTTTGATCGACCTGGCCACCATATGTTGACCTATAGTATCCTAAAACAAGCCCTCACTTAGGTACTTCGCTAACAGAGAGGGAGGGGCGAGGCAGGTCAAGTAACGCCAGTTCTAGTTCGTATTTGTCTTTAGGCTTAGACCGGTACTGTATCTGAGACAGGAAATTAGGTTTCGATGTTTGAATGTGATGTTGTGTGTGGACGGTATTATGTATTGGTAGAGCAAGCGCTTTTAATCTACTTGCAAAAAGGTTTTCTTTTTACTAATATTATTTATTAGTTTGCTAAAACAGACTTTTCAACCTAGGACGATGTAATGTACTGCTATATAATGTATATACAAATCATTACGCCAAGTTGTCAGTTCCTCAGTCCTCAGTCAGTCAGAGTGGAACCTCAGTTCTCTCTAAGCTTGCACACCTCTTGCATTCATCAGTTACTTCATTCGAGTACTTTGACGTTGTATTATATTCATTTCAAATACGTCACTTTTTGTTAAGTTTCTATTTAATCTATTAATTATCTAGTTATTATTACACATTGAAAATACTCTTATAAACCAAACTGTATCGTGATTAACATGTTAACAAATATAAGAAAATTCATTAAAATATTTATATTTCAGGATTGTTCATTACTACATAATAGTGTTATCATTTGATGGTCGACCGCCGTCTTTCGAACATTGGCGCAACTACCATTTCAGATATGACGCCATTGAATACAGATATGTGCAGTCTGCTGACAGTTCCGTATTGAATATGAATTCTAATCCATTGGTGATGATACATTAGTAATTCTATTTGAAAATACTATAGGGAGGTACTCATTACCAACATTACTCGAAACTGCGATGTTCCAAAGGAATTTCCTTCCGCGTACGCTCAGGCTGTGGAATGAGCTCCCCGTTGAGGTTTCCCTGGAGAGTTACAGCATGGAGTTCTACACGGAGGGTGTGAAGAGATTCCTGCAGGGTCGGCAACGCGCGAGTGACACCCCTGGTGTTGCAAGCGCCCATAGGTGGCGGTAACCACTTACCATCAGGCGAGTGCACAAAAAAATTGGTTAGCATGAAAAGATGAATATGGATGAAGCGAATAAGGCCTGTAAGTCTAGGGAGTCTAGAAGTACTCTAGTCTCGGTCTAACTCTTGGGGAATAATGCGATAATAAGTGTGTAGAAACACATTTTTTACTGGTGAATCTTGACATATAAGCCGCTCTTTTTTCAATCGTGTAAAAACATTAATTAACACATAATCTTCGAAATTCCTTGAAAATCTCTGTAATTGCTATCTCCGCCCAAAGATGACTCTGCAAAAGCTACATCGTTTGTCCCGTGTTATTATCCCAACAGGTAATTAGCAAGCGATATATAATTTCACGCAAATCATAAGTTCATTAACGTATGACAAAGCTATAAGGGCCGATTTTTTTTGTTAGATCATTTCTGAACGGACTCGTTTTCAACATGGTTAATCGGAATTTTAGTGAATAATTGTCAATTATCATGAGATATATGTACTTTAGTACATTTTAGGTACTTAAAGATTCTTTAATTGTATACTCTGGCGCGAATCCTTTAAGCGTCCACATAAATGTAGAATGAAAAATTTGAAAATTGATTCTAAATGTAAATTGAAACAGATTATTAAAGTGAATAAAATTATAAGCGTGATACCTGTTAATGATAGTTCTAAATTAAAAAAAAAACCAGTATTTTTTTACTCTATACAAGCACATGTTAGTATCGTAAAAACGCAAATCATTGAGGTGTGATCTCGTCAGGTTAGTTAATTTAACGGCGCTAAAGCGGGTGCGGGTTCGAAATTAGTTTTGTTTCGCACTGCCAGTCCGAATTAAGGCCTTTGTTGAATGTATCAATTAAAGTAGCCACAACAGGTAAGCGAAAAGAAATCACAATAGTATCATCGGAGCAATCAGAACCTATACTGGAGCAATATTATTTTTAACAGCAATGTAATTACCAATATATACAAAAAAACAGCTGCCAAAGTAACTTGATTACAGATACAATATTTATGACAAGTATTTGTCTTAATATTGTTTGTCTCTGACGTAATAACACGTTGACCTTAAAAAGTGACTGGCAGAAATAAAATTATAAAAAAGAAACATATTGTATTTAGTGAAACGAGCAAAATTAATTTCAAATTAAGATCTAGTGTTGTCCACATCGGCGGAAAGCGACACTCGTCGCCAATCAGTGCCACCGCGGGGGTCCCATGTGGACACGACTACTGGGGATCGACGCATTGATGCAAGCGGAACCGCTCGATACGATTATTTATCCTCGATTATGGACCTTAACTACTTCAATTTTAAAGATCAGCTAAGTAGCAAACGCATGTCTTTTATGAATTATATCCTCCTAGCTATGAATATGAATCAATTCATATTTTAATTAACTGAGTGTTAGACAATACAAATTATAGCCAAGCACATAAATGTAATTGAGATGCTCATCTTCTTTTTTATATTTCTTACAAATCGCTTCCCAAACTGACAGACTGACACTTTATAATATAAATATTGCTTCTTTTGCCAAAATATACACAAGTGCCAAAGTGACGTGGTGAGCTATGTAGGCGCGCCCAGACATAGGTGCACCTTTGAATTTAAGATTTATAAACATTAAAATTTACACGGAGTCCTTAATAAAAGCTATAAATGATGTGTAAAGCATTTGTCGCTTTGTTGAACTGTATAAAAAGCAGGCTGTCTCATGCATTTCTGCAAGTAACGCACCTAATAAAGTTACTGATTACTATTTTCCTCTTCATAAAAGGGAACACAATATAAAATAATCTTTTGGAATAGGGGCGCACCAAAGAATGCTATTCACGCTACAATAAAGGCGGCTATCAGTCTCAAGCCTGCCGATACAACAGAAGCAATACAGATAATTCTCATTACACACATTTCACTATTCGATGTTGTCGGTCGGTTCTAATGTACCATTATGCATAACCGCAGGAGGTCCCGATTGTAGCAATCGACCTCTTTGTTGCACATCACTACTGAGTGAACGGATCCCGCCAAAATTCAAATGTCATCGTTCCAATTCGAAATTCAATTACCTGTAATTAATGCGGTGTGTTCCAGTGGCGGAACTGGATCTTTTACCGATTTGAAAACAATGGTTACCAGTGCTGTCGGCGAGTCAAAAGCCGTATGTAACGCAACTCATGCTAGGTTCTTTTCTTTTTTGTAGTTTTTCTGTGTCAGTTGATGACGGCTATAATAAATGCTTGCATCATTGATAATTCCTTTTCAGGGATGAATTCTAAATAGGGGTGTGTTATTTAAAAAATCTTTTAGCTCTCTTGATCGGTAACCTCTTTCTGTAGCGCTCTAATCCTTTGTCCCAGAGTATTAAAAGCTCATATACATTTTAGGATGCAAACATACATATCATCACGCCGAATCCCTAACAGGATAGGTATATCTCTTTCGCTTTGTTCTCATTCATCAGTCTCTTCATACATGCTCGCCGATTTCGAGCACTCTTGACGTTTCCGTCCTTGAGTGTCCGATCGATTAGATCTAGGTAGTTGGAACGTGGTATTCTTCTGCCTCTTCTTCAATACATTTCCGCATTGTATGTCTGTTTCGTAAATATTTCTTCACTCATCCTCTCCAAACCAACGTAAGATGCTTTTTCAATGTTATAAGATGTTCTATAAAAACACGATAAGAATTTCGTATTTGCCTTGATGGGCAATAAAAATGGTTTATCTTTTACATATTATTAGTACATATATACATAGCACCCGTGCAAAGCCGGGGTGGGTCGCTAGTTATTTTATACATTATATTTTTTCCATAGTTGCCACCAAAGTAATACGTCCGATCAAAACAATGCTTTAGAATTGACGTAGGCAGCAACAACATTCTTTGCACGTAAATACATTTAAAACCAGAGTACGCCACAGACAATACGGGGGTGTGACTAGTTGGCATCCGTTTTACAATGATGAGGTGTAAGAACTATTGTTTGGACTTGTTCTCCGGTCGGTGTTATTATAATTATGTTAGATTACAATGGACTCTATGAGGCATCTTTGACTAAAGTAGCTTATACAGAGCCATGGTGGAGTGGTTCGGGTAGACGAAAGCAGAATAATGATTACAAAATCTAATACCGACTGTACCAATCAGGTTCTCTGAAATTAAGCACAGTAATAAGTCAAACTTTCAAAACTGCTTAACCTTCATATCTTCACGCCTTCCCAACAACAACAACAAGGGTAGGCAGAGGTGTATAAAAGTACCGACTCATTGACTATTCGTCGGAGATATTTTGGGGAACTTAACCGATTGTAAAAATTCATTCACCTACGGGAAGCTACGTAGAGGGATGAGCTTTCTAAAATTAATTAAATTGTTACAATTACGTTGTCATCATCATCATCATCACGCAGAGTCCCTAACGGGGTAGGCAAAGAATATAAAGCGCCAGTTCTCTCTAGACTTACTTACCTCTTTCGCTTCGTTCACATTCATCAGTCTCTTCATACATGCTCGTAGGCTTCGAGTACTCTTGACGTTCCCGTCCTTGTGCGTCTAATCGATTTGATCTAGGTGGAACGTTGTCAGGGGTGTAAATCATTAGCAATGCCATTTAAAATTGTATCTGGTTATAAAGGATAAGATTCGCAACGAATACATCCGAAAGAGAACCAAAGTTATCGACATAGCTCAAACAATTAGCAAGCTTAAGTGGCAGTGGGCCGGCCATATCTCGCGAAGAAATGACAACCGCTGGGGTAAGCGTGTTCTTGAGTGGAGACATCTACTCGGCAAACGTAGTGTAGGACGCCCTACGACCAGGTGGGTTGACGATCGAAGGACTGCTGGCAGATGCTGGATGCGGCAGGCTGAAGACAGGGCGCTATGGCGCTCATTAGGGCTACGTCCAGTAGTGGACTAATATAGGCTAATGATGATTAAGAATTGACCATTACAGATAATAAATCAAATTAACCACTTTCTCCTCATCATTAAATCCAAAAATGGCAACAATTGTGACTCAATCCAACGTCAAGATCAATGTTACTGCCCCTTCAGGTCACAGGATGGTGACCGACCTTAAGTACTCTCTAGTTCTTTCTCAACTCAATTGTCGATTGTTAAACTATTATCCAATAATCAAATGGCTATTTGCATATGATGGGCTTCTATGAAACAATAACCAAAGGTCATATGACCTCGAGTCAATGTTCTCAATGTTATAAACCTTTCGTAGTTGACCTCTCGATGAATCTGTAATGTATTGTAACAATAATTGTTCAAACTCAGGTTGGTCAAGCAGGATGTCACTGACCGGCTTAAAGGAATATACGTTTGACAATCTTTTATGATTGTATTTAAGTTCTTTTTTACTATTTTCAATTTACTTACTTTGAAACGACACTATGTGTCTTATTCCTGAAATAAAACCTTATAAACAGCTCCATATGAGTGAGGAATGGTCCTTCGAGCTGTATATAGGCAACGATTCTTAGTGGCATGAAATGGCATGAAGTATTTTGGTATAAGGATTATCAAAGCGTGATCAAGGGTGTGATTGTTTAGATTAAGAAAGGCAATCTAAAGAATGTTGACGATGCGAAAAAGGTATGTAAGTCTAGAGAGCACTGGCGCTCTATTCGCTCTTCCTATCCTGTAAGGGACTCGGCGTTATGGTATGTATTTTAAGTGGACTAGCTTGACACTAAAAGATTTACGGTGAAGGAAAACAACAGAACAATTTTAAAGTTTAATTTATAGTTGAAAAACGGATGGACTCGCCACCTGTCACGTTGGACGCTAATACACCCATATGGAAAGGCGTGAAGATGTATATAATAAGTTAACTAGATCCTAATGAGTTGTCCGAACTTAACACAAAGCACGTAATTAGCTTTGAGATCGTCGTGAACAGTCCCTCACAATTCCACGATGCTTGACACCCTACACATTGCAAGATGTACCTCAGAGCGCTGCACTCATCTTTATGCTTGGCAAACACGTCACACCTGCTTTAAAAGTGCCTTATTACTGGTTTTTACGTAGTAGCTTATCAGGCTTTGAAGGTAAAAGGCTGGGGCTTTAGAAAAAAAACATCAAAGTTGGTCGGGAAATGTTTTCAGTCGGGCTTTCGCCTTTTTTCAATGGCAATTAGTTAGCGTAACGCCGCCGCTTGCTCGCGCCTTTTGCAATTATGGGCCTCGGTAGTTTGTGGTGACGGCGCGGCGTGGCGCCAGGAGCCGAGCTTACTGTTGGACGCGCCGTTGGGTTCACTTACTAAGCAAAACTATATATTCTTGCTCGAATACATTTTTCATACAAAAAATATTTTATGACTGGATGGCTTCAATGACTGAATTAAGTCTGATATGAGTCTATATCAGAATTTAGGGAATTTGAAAAAAAAAGGTAAAAGTTGCATGGTAACGGTATAATCGTTTTCATGTAATACTTTTTTTTCAGCAGATCAATTATTTTATTAATACAACTAAATTGTCAAGCAAGCTTAATGCACGCCTGATGCAGTGACCCCAACCTATAGCCGCTTGCAACATCAAACCAAGCCGATGACTCAGCAAAACACTCTGTCAATCCGAAACAATCGACCATATATTTACTAAATACTAGTCTTGGCTTCCTTACTAGGGATTTTCAATAGTTTATTTATATAATAAGAAATACATAATATATCCTCACGCCTTCCCACAAGGGTCCCCGAAGGGGTAGGCAGAGGTGTATAGGTAATACCCACACACGCACTTTCCGCCAGAGGTATATTAGGTGCCAACGTGACAGATGGCGAGTCCATCGCCGTTACTCAAGCACGACTATACATACGCCTTTTGAATTTCTTCTCAGACGTATGCAGGTTTCCTCTCGATGTTTTCCTTCACCGTAAAGCTCGTGGTGTGACTAATCACTGTACTTAAGTTCACAAAAACTCATTGGTACAGTCGGGATTCGAACTTGCGACCTTTGCGTCGCAAGCAACTGCTCGAACCACTCGGCCACCACGGCTTTTTATATATTTTATATATATATATATATATATATATATATATATATATATATATATATGAAACCTTTGTGCTTACTGACATGACATATTTGAATATGTGTCAGTTCTTCTATTTTAAGACTATTGTGTTTTTTCGTTAGAATATAAATGTTTAATAAAATGTAAAATAGTAATAATTGTAAAGCATGGACATTTAATTGTTGATTTTCTGTTTTAGGATAAATCACATTGTGTTTTTGCTTAAACATAAAAGATCTTATAAATCTATACAGATGCCAGTGCCATAGGAATAGGAGCAGTTTTGAAACAAATTCAACATAATGGCGAAGAAAAACCGGTAGCATATTTCTCTAAGAAAATAAATGAATCACAAAGAAATAAAAAAGCTATATTTTTAGAATGTTTAGCTATAAAAGAGAGTATAAAGTTTTGGCAACATTGGTTGATTGGAAACTATTTTACTGTCTATACGGATCACAAACCTCTAGAAAAGTTAAATATAAGAAACAGACCTGATGATGAATTAGGCGATATGTCACATTATCTGTCACAATATAGTTGTGAAATAAAGTATTTTCCTGGAAAAAATAATACAGAAGCAGATTGCCTTAGTAGGAACCCAGTATTGGATATTGATGCAAATAATGAAGATAACTTAAGAACGGTAAATATTATTGATATTCATGACATAAAATATGACCAAGCACAAAATTTACAAATTAAGGAACTTGAAAAGAATATTATTTTTGAAGATGGAATTTACTATAAAAAGAGTGGGAAAGATAGGAAAAAAATTGTTCTAAGTGAAAATTATAGTAAAACTATAATAAAAAATACCCATGAAAAATATTGTCATACTGGAATAAATCAAACAGAATCTAAGATAAAGCCATTTTATACTGCACCGAATCTATCAGAAAATATTAAAGATATATGCAAAAACTGTGAGATATGCATAAAAAATAAAACAAGGTTAAATAGAAATATATAATATAATAATAAAAAAAATAGTAGAAAGAATAATAAAAATAGTAGAAGTAGAAATATATAATATAATAATAAAAAAAATATAATATATAATAATTAAAAAAAGTTAAATAGAAAATATGGCTTTATGTCGCAATTAGGCCCAGCTAATAAACCCTTTCAAATAATGTCACTGGACACAATAGGCGGATTTGGGGGTCAAAGATCAACGAAAAGATACTTACACCTACTAGTTGACCACTTCACTAGGTACGCATATATCTTATGTTCTAAGAATCAACATGCTCGTGACTTCATCAAACTTATAGGAAAAATTCCTAAAGAAGAAACAATTGACATCTTACTCTCCGATCAATATCCCGCTTTTAATTCGATTGAATTCAAAAATTACCTTAAAAACCGTAATATTCAATTAATACTTACAGCGGTAGACGCACCGTTCTCAAACGGTTTAAACGAAAGGCTAAATCAGACTATTGTGAACAAAATAAGATGCAAAATGAATGAATCAAAAGGAAAAACAAATTGGTCAAAAATAGCAGAAGAATGTAGAAATAGATACAATGAAACAAACCATTCTGTAACAGGATTTTCTCCTAAATATTTGCTATCTGGTAACTCTACAGACTTGTTACCACCTGAATTAAGAGAAAAACAATCATTAACAAAAAATTTGGAGGAAGACAGGAAAATAGCATACCAAAGGTCAATAAAATCGCACGAATACAATAAATCTTTATTTGCCAAGAATAGATTACAACATGAATTTAAAGAAGGAGATAAAGTATATGTTGACTATGAAAACAAATTAAACAAAAAGAAGATGGATGAAGTTAGAATTGGTCCCTTTGAAATTGAAAAAAAATTATCAGATTCAGTTTTTAAAATAAATACCGGTCGTGGTACAAGATCCATCGGGCTATATCATGTCACAAAGCTCATTCCTATGTTTGTTAATTGTATTTTGTAATTGATATTTTGTTTAGGGTTCGCAGCTAAATTTTGATCAACTTAAGTTGAAAAAATTTGCACTTCCAAGGGGGGTGATGAAACCTTTGTGCTTACTGATATGACATATTTGAATATGTGTCAGTTCTTCTATTTTAAGACTATTGTGTTTTTTCGTTAGAATATAAATGTTTAATAAAAAAAAAATAGTAATAATTGTAAAGCATGGACATTTAATTGTTGATTTTCTGTTTTAGGATAAATCACATTGTGTTTTTGCTTAAACATAAAAGATCTTATATATATATATATATATAAATATAGTTCTTATCTGAATTTAAATCACCGTTTTTGTATGCAAATTCGTTCTATTTTTTGCCCATATACATTGGCATTAGTAGTACCATTCGAACACCCCTGAGCACATTACTGTGCTCCCCTGGTTTCCTACATCCATGTCTTTGAAGAGGGTGTCTTAAACTAAAAATTATTGATATTAACCCGAGGCCGGTGCGTTAATTAAGCTTTTCACTCGTTTAATTTTTTACTCAGTTAACCCTAACTCAGTGGCAATTTATTGTGCCATTAATTAGCAATGCATCGTTTTGATCGACCAACCGCGATCTGAGGAATATAATATATAAGCTATGTTTACTTTGAACCGATTCAGAGCACGAAGAAATTGTAATATGTTCTAAGTAAGTTATATATCTTCACGGTTTCCCAAAAGGGTCGTTATGTTTAAGTGCCAATGTTTAAGTGACAGTATGGGTAGTCCATCGCCATTTCTCAAGCACTAATATACATATGTACCACGCTATAAAAATATTTGAACTTTGTGAAGACAGACAGAAGGCATCTTGTCTCAACATATGAACAAACACAAAAGGATTTCCATAAAGATTTGCTCTCATTAAAATCATACAATCTAACCATTAACTAATTGCTAGAGCAACGGCATTATCCAGGTCGACGGAGACAGACCTCGGCAAAAGACTTCTAATTAAAAAGGACGCTTCTGAATTTGTACTCCTTATCAAGGATGGTACGCGATTTGACGACTTTAAACCTTAGATTTTAGGGAGAATTTACTTAAACGAGTCGCGAGGGATGTTTTGAGAGTTTCGGCTAAGTGACATTACACCGACGGCTTTGAACAAAGGAAACTTGAAAAGGTAAATGAGCGTCTTTACAAAGTTGAAGCGATTAGCGTTTTAGGTGTTGAAGAAGTAATTTGAGGGGGTTAGCGTGGTTTTATATCGGAAGTTTTTATAGTAAATTCTAAAATTCTGGACAAAATAGAAATTGTGCAACAAAATTTAATTTATATCTTAAAATGGTGGAAGAAGAAACATGCATCTTCTTCAACACGCCGTGAAATAAAAGAAATACGTTGAGCCATTGTACAGGTTAAATCCTATTGATATAATGCCAGTAATGGACGTTGTTGTCCATTATGAGGCAAAACAATATGAAATCGTATAAAAACAAGTGTTTCACAAAGAGTTTGACATGAAAGGAATTCTTATTAACTAACTTGATGATGTAACGTGGACTGATGGTAAAGTTTTAAATTGTAAAGGGACTGGTGAAATAATTCGTGGTTTTTTCAATCGTTACCTAATCAACGGACAATGAGAGTTACCTGACCTGGCGTAACTTCTGTTTCAAAAGAAATTAACTTACTCACAATTGAATACTGTTTGAGGACTCCTGCAGACTGCTGAAGTTTTGCAATTATGTAATCGTATGAATTTGTTCCGTGCCATTTTCAATCTTTCGGAAAATTATAACAATGGCGAAGTTTGGTGTATTGTGTGGAAAAAAATTACAACTGATTTTATTGTTTATGACAGAAACTCTCGTAAAGTAATTAAAACTTTATACTGAACTGGAATAATGGGGGTGTTAAGATTTCATAATAATGTAAAAAAAGTTCTGATACTTTTTGGCGGAATTTTATTTGTTTTTACGTTTCGAATCTGTTACCCGAAGCCTCTAATCCTAATCGATATTTTTTTTTCATTTTGCCAATTTTTTTTAGAAAGAAGTCATCAATATGCCACTGCTTACTAGCATGATGATGGCCTGATAGCATGATGATAGAAGTAGTGAAATTTAACAGGTTGAATACACCATGCGACCCAGCTCTATTAAATATAGCGACACAGTTTTGTTCCTGTAAAATCACCGCACCTATTTATTTCTAACCCATCGAAGATCATAGACGCAAGTACCAATAAAAATTCAACCAGCAATCAATTATGAATACATATGATTACACGCATAAATACAGGTTTATACACTGTTCCGGATACCACTTGGTCAGTCATGGTTACAATGAATAGGCAATTTACTTCTGTGCCCACACGTAGCTATCATTCAAAGCCTTCCACTCCACATAAACCAAGCAATCAGTATTCATAATTTAAAAAGTATCCGACATTCTACCAAGTTATTATTGCTGGGAAAATGCGAAGAGCCCACCATAAAGCTCGCATATAGAGCTGGTGTTTGTAATCATTTTGGTGCAGTTAAAATTGTCCCAATCATTGAATGCACCATTTCACAATGGCGTTTGACAATTGAAAATTTATCGTTTATAAAAACATCAGACTACGAATACGTTGTGAATAGAATCGTCAATAGTAAAGAGCGTCATTTGGCAGCGCGCGCGCAAACGGTATGCGTTACCAACAACTATTTACTCCGTTTTAGACTTTGTTGAATTTGGTTTAAGGCTTAAAATGTAGTTGACAGTGGTAGACATAAATTGGCTAGCATGTAACGTCTGATTTATGATGTGGTTCGAACACCCAAGCAACAAAAACGTGTATCAATAGAACAAGAAACACAAATGAATGCCTGTTACAATACACTCTGTAATTGTTTAGACAAAGGAATTAGTATTGGTTTACTGGACTTAACAAACTGATGAGACATAAGCTATTTTGAACTTAAAAATAATGAGATACATAGTGTTTTTGAATAGACAGAAACGTGCTTAGAACGTTTTGTCTTTGTTTGGCGAGGTAATATCTTTTACCATCAGAAAGCTTTCGCCGATAGTACTGAAGTAAATTTTTATGACATCCATAGAACAATAGAGGTACATTAAAGGAGAAAAGACACATTCCTTTGGTCTCTGTTTCAGACATTATGTTTTGTTTTACTGTTGTTTTAGGGTCAGTGATGCCTTTTGTGTCTTCATATAGCATGGTCACGGGGTGTGGATTTCTATTCGGAGACCATAACTGCAATACTAGTGGTATTGTCTCCAACCATGTTGTTTGTAGACATTTCTTTTGATATAGATTTACTAAGTAATTTACTTGTTTGCTATATTCAATGTAAATTGCACTCTATGACAATGGTCTTGTAGTTAGATTTGCTCTTTTGCTTTAATGTCATGCTGTCTTGGAACCGCAGTAATAAGCATTGTATAATGATTTCAAAGCATTAGTAATCGCCGTTAAGTAGAAACCAGTAGACAATAAGGAAACAATTGCTGAATAATTATATTTTGAGATGTCTTGGCCTGTCCCGTTTTTCGAATTGTCCACAAAATGTGTTTTGAAAAGCCGAATTAGCTGGTCAAAGTCGAGTAAAAACATTAAAAGTTATCAAATTGAAGAACTCTCTATTTATTTATTTAAACGGCCGCAATCTCTTAAGTTCCCAGCATCTTTCCGAGAATTCTGTTCTCACAATTTCATTAGCATATTTCCAATCTTTTCTCAATTTAAATAGTTGAATCACCAATCACAACTTTGTGGACAGACTTGCGCTCGATTTTTAAATTCGAGACGAGGGAAGAGAAAAAAAAACAATCAATTAGGTGAACTGTCAAATGCAGAGGCAAGGGTGAATGGCTGGAAGTCCTAGATCGTTAAAATTGATGGGGATTATTCTCATAATAATCGAAGGTTGATAGAAACTTCTTTCTATTTTTAACAAACAAATAGATTGTGCAAATCCGAAGACAGAGTTTACTAAACAGATACAATATGAAAGTGTCTGAAACGTGGCAGAGGCAGACCACGTTCCAACAACCTCGATAAAATATATCGAACACTCCTCGAGAACGACAAGAGAACTCGAAACCGGCGATTATGTATGAAGGGACCGTTGAAATAGGATAAATGGGGATGAATCGAAAATCTAGAGTCTAGAGAATTGGCTCGACCCGGAGTGGGACTCGGCATGAGGATATAATTCATGTCCTCACGTTGAACCTCCATTATTAATCTATTTAATTATAATTTCCAAAATTTTATAATTAGGTACTCATAAACTAACGGTATACCCGTGGGCGCGTCAATAGTATAATTACAAGAGAACTCTATTACTTCATAAACTATATTTTATTATTAAACATCGAGAGGAAACCTGCATACGTCTGAGAAGCAATTCAAAGGCGTATGTCGTGCTTGAGTAACAGCGACGGACTCGCCTTCTGTCACGTTGGCACTTAAAATATTTCTCTAATGGAAAGTAGGTGTGTGGGTACTACCTATACACCTCTGTCTACCCCTTCGGGGACCCTTGTGGAAACTCGTGAAGATATATTTTATTTTAAAAAAATATCTTAAAATTATCATAAATACATACATAGTAGTCGCAATTTAGAATAAATAACTATATTGTATTTATAATTATTATTTATGTAGTATTTAGAATTTAGAATAAATGAATGATTGTCGTTAAACAAATTTGAATGTATGTGAAGTTGTGTAATGTGAAGTCGAATAAATAATTACAAATAGCGTTGTGTGTGTACGTAATAAAACAGTTTAATTTGTCCTTATCTCGAACATCTACCGAGCAATCTATCAAAAGATTCAATAAAACAAATTCTCTATAAGTCCTATACATTGACACCCTAATGCTTACGCTAATTGCATAAAAAACATCCCCTGTATGATACAAAACAAACACACAACACACAAAAGGCAGATTAGGGAAGATCCAGATCGTATTTAAGATAAATAAATATTTTTGCTAAGTGTACGCTGGGCTTAAGATCGGAGATAACAGGCAGCTGTGTGTGAGACGACCCTCTAAAGTTGACGTCATTTTTACGGAAGATCGGTTCCGTTTTGACCGGAAGATTTCAGTTTTTTTTTTTATTATGGATTAAATTTGTTATTTAGATCAAATGTTATAAAATAAAATAAACGCATTAAAATTTGTTCAAATATTCATACATACATGCATACATATCATCACGCCAAGTCCCTAACGGGGTAGGCAGAGAGTATAGAGCGCCAGTTCTCTCTAGACTTACATACCTCTTTCGCTTCGTCCACATTCATCAGTCTCTTCATACATGCTCGTCGGTTTCGAGTACTCTTAACGTTCCCGTTCTTCAGAGTCCGATCTATTTCAAATATTCAATTACTATTTTATCCTTAATAAGCTGTACTGTTCTACCCGCGATTAATATATACATATTAATATATGTACCTACATACATATATGTGATTACGCGTTCCACGATCGCGGGAAGAAACTCCTTGAAACCGCGCAGTGCGAACCCTTGGGTGTTCCAAGGTATGGGGATGAATTCCCGGTCGATGGCGAGAGGTGTGGTGGTGTGGTTATTTATGAACTACTAGCTGTGCCCGCGACTTCGTCGGCGTGGACGACTTTTTTATTTTTCGTAAAAATGTTTTTTTTTTTTCAATAAAAAGTATCCTATGTTATTTCTAATACCTCCAAGAATATGTGTACAAAGTTTTATAGTGATCTCTTAAGTAGTTTTTACGTGAAAGCGTAACAAACAAACTTACATTCACATTTATAATATTAGTATTTATAAGATTAGATATAAAAACTATACATTCAATGATTAGGCGACTAGTAGAATATCGTAACGTATAATAATAATAATATAACATATTCCCACTAGGGTCCCCAAAGGGGTAGGCAGAGGTGTTTACCCGACACACACACACCCACCACGTCCCTACACCCACATTCCGCCAGAGATACATTTTAGGTACCAATGTGACAGATGGCGAGTTCACCGCCCTTACTCAAGCACGACTATACTTGACACTTGTTAACACCGATTGTTACTCCCAGCATACAAGCTCATAAATTTTACCTCATTATAAGTTTTTTTTAGTTCCCTTGCGAATTTAAACTTTTCATAAATTAATTACTTACATTTTATCCGTAAGAAGTTAGTTTCAACTGTTCTTTGTAAATATTGTTAATTGTTGTTATTGTAAATAAACGATTCATGTAATGGTGAAATATATTAATAAGCCGTGGTGGCCGAGTGGTTCGAGCAGTTGCCTGCGACGCAAAGGTCGCAAATTCGAATCCCGGATTCGAAAGTCGTGCTTGAGTAACGGCGATGGACTCGCCATCTGTCACGTTGGCACCTAATATACCTCCGGCGGAAAGTGGGTGTGTGGGTATTACCTATGCACCTCTGCCTACCCCTTCGGGGACCTTTATGGGAAGGAGTGAGGTTATATTTATTAATAAAAAAATACTTTCCTTCCTTGCAAGTTTCAATGACTGCATCCAATGAGGTTTTCTGAACTTAAGTAGCTACAGTAATTAGCCACACCACGACCTTTAGGGTGAAGGAAAACATCGAGAGAAAGCTTTGTACGCTTGAGAAGAAATTCAATGGCGTATACTTGAGTAACAGGAATGGACTCGCCATATGTCATGTTGGCACAATATATCCACACACTTCTGCCTACCCCTTCGAGGACCCTTGTGTGGTGGCGTATGGATATTCATAAACTATTATATCATAATGAATTATAGCACAATAAGAATAGCGTGATACTTGCAAATTCCATAGAACAGATCGTCGTATGTATGGTCGTTGTTTGATATTTGTTACATACACCCTTATTCCCTCCCTTATTCATCAATAGCCCACACAATTGTTAATAATGTAGGATTTTCCGTACGCTTTGCACAATAAACCTCGGACGCAATTTAATAATCGAGCGTCACAAAGCGACCAATAGGATTAAGTCTTCACCGGTACACTTCACCTAATTGGTAACAATGGCCCGCCATTTTGGAACGATTTTGAATTCGAATATCACGCAGATATTATACCTTTAAAAGAACAGATGCAATCACGTAACATGTTCTTGTTTTTATTATGAATCGATCTCGTTAATGCGATATTTTCACGAACTAATCGATATTTTAGTAGGGATATTTTTTTTGTTTGTTTTCTTGTTATTTGAATAACTAATGAGGCGATTCTTTTTAATTTAAGCTTTTGATTTAACTTCATTTGTGGTTATTACAAAGTTATTTTGTGGGTTTACAGTCTTTCCTTAAAATACTGTCACGCCTCCTTCACAAGAGCCCCCGAACGGGTCGGCAGAGGAGTTCTATTTAGATGCCAACAGGACATCTATATAACAGTCCAAGGCACACATCACACACGCGTTTCACAAGAAATTTAAAGGCGTATCCTTTAAATTTATTGTAAAACGTATGTATGTTTCGGCACGATGATTTCCTTCACTGTAAAGCTCGAGTTATAATTTTTTTTGTAATCCGAATTATTCAATTCCTGTAAATAACAAAATAATGAGTTTTACAATTAATCTCTTTTTTTTTTCTCCAAACTCGATATATGCGGACAAAGTCGCCATTTAATTATTACACGTATCTCTACCTCGTACACACGCACACACAAGGGTACAAGGAATTAGCTGCTTATTGTATTTTTATATAGTTATTTTGATCGCGCCGCCCATACACGGTTTATTGTGTGGATTATCCAACATGAATACAGAATGGGGTATTACGTTTTTGTGCTCGAATGTACACAGCTGATGCTTTTGGAAACAATGGAAGGTCGATGTTTGCGAACCGGTAAATGCTTTTGTGTCATATATTTTTAATAATTCGTTAAATGTTACCTAATGTTCAGCTTTATTCGTTCATAGTGTAATCTGTGTCCATAGACATACTATAGCGTTCATATTTCAACAGTACGATAAGTAAATACTCTATTAGTGAAACATTCTTGTTTTTTTTTACTTTTTTGGACTTAAGTACAGTGATTAGTCTCACCACGAGCTTAACGGTGAAGGAAAACATCGAGAGGAAACCTGCATACGTTTGAGACGCAATTCAAAGGCGTATGTATAGTCGTGCTTGAGTAACGGCAATGGACTCGTCATATCATCTTCTGAAATATACTTTTATGGGATAAAAATAACCCTTTAATCATAAATCGCTTGCCATTAATGCCACCGAGCCGACAATGGCAAATTTAATGTAAGCCCGCACATAATAACACAATAGCCACTGTGACTACAAATAGAAATATTATATTTACACGCATTCAATTATAGACAATTGGATGGCATAAATCAAATTGTTGACAAGAAAACACCTCGGTTTGAAATAAAAACATAAGTCTACTAAAAAACTCAAGCCAAATGTAGACCTTATCGTAAAGCAGTAAAGTGTCTATTAGAATAATGTTAGGTATGCATTTTTCGTGGCGTGGTAGTGCATCGCATTCGCCGCCCCATAGTTTAAAAACGACTCCAATCGAGCTCCAAGCGTAAATTATGAGACAACCCTAGACAATGGCTAGAAAAAAAGCTTCATTCGCTAATGGATTTTGTTCTCAAAAATTAATTTGGGGTACTCGACAAAGCTGTAGTGTGTACGCACACCCAATCAGAACCAACCCTAGCTTGCAGGGTTGAACCGAAGTTACCATAAGTGGACGATTTAGAAATTGCAATTCGTTAGTTTTTTGTTAAACTTGTCAAGCGTGGATGTCGTGAATATTTTTAAATACTACGCACAGTGTAACATGTAAACGTAAATCTATTATATATCCTCAGGCCTTCCCACAAGGGTCCCCGAAGGGGTAGGCAGATGTGTATAGGTAATACCCACATACCCACTTTCCGCCAGAGGTATTAGGTGCCAACGTGACAGATGGCGAGTCTGTCGCCTTACTCAAGGACGACTATACATACGCCTTTGAATTTCTTCTCAGACGTATGCAGGTTTCCTCTCG
>JACCPG010007447.1:0-78148 GCA_016069955.1 Drepana arcuata
TACCAACGCTCGAGTATGCGTTGGTAACCCTGTGAGTTGATGTTCCAAGCGTCCATTTCGGCGGTAACAGCTTACTATCATCATAATATCAGTGTAACATAAAAACGAATAAAGTGAAAATAGTAATGTATACTAATCAATTGTACTTACCCATTAAATTAAAATTTCTAGATCAGAATCTTTGCATTAAAAATTAATGGCAGTTTTTAGGAGACTACCAACTTATAGAGTAAAGGCTAGCGGGTGTCCTCAGAACCGATCATTCATTATTTACTATTAATAGACCCTGTTCCATTACTGACGTTTGGATAAATGATGGTGTTGTAATTTAATTGAAATCAATAGGTTTCTGCCGAAAAATCCCCGGTGTCTGCGTCGTGATCCAGATATAGCATTTCTTGTTTGTAATAATAAGTCGTCCAAAAGCAAATACCGAATATCTCGGTAAGATAATGCGCTATTTCCTTAAAGATTGATCGCGGAAATTACCTTCCGGATTTGACATGATTTATGTACTTCATGGCAATTCTACATACAGATGGGATTGTAATTCCAAAAGTATGCTTTTTGTGTGATTGTATATTCTACGTGAACAGGTTCGACAATTGCTCGGTGATACGGTCCTAAGAGGCGAAGAGTTGAAGAAATATGTCAATTCTCTACGAACAAAGAGTACCATCTATAAAAGGCAAAGGGCAAATTTATCGACTTATAAGGTATGCGTAGTAGGATACATTTATAGCACTATAAAGCTGCGGTCTTTACAGTTTCACGTCATTATGGTATTTACGTTTTTTTTTCTAACCTTACAATGATTTATCACAGCATGAGATTATCGAACACGAGCCGATAGAACGGAGAGTTCCTTCGGTTTATTAAGTTTATTCGTTTGAGCAGAGATTTAATACACGTGTAGTGTTGCGATGGGGAATTTGGAACCACAAAGGTTTCAAAAACATTTTTCTCCGCGAACGCTTAAGCCTACATGACATGTAAGTACTATAAGTAAATAGTGTGCTTTTACACCTTGCATGTAGTATGGGAAGGCATGCAGATACGCTTACTTACTACTACACGAATGTTCGGTGTACTGTAACCGAACACCTCTATGACACGCGCCGATCTAAGTGATCGCCAAGCATTGTAATATTAGTGCAATTAACGCAGCCACGGCGATTGCGTGCATTCATCAACATTCTACTAACATTTAAATATTTAAACATTTAACATTCAAGTATTAAATACTGTGTAACATTAATAAACATTTATAAGAACATTCCTTTGACTTCTCCTAACCTGCAACCTCATACATAGCACCCCCAACAACGAATATAGGTGAAAAATTTTTTGAAGGTGGAAGCCGGTATCCTGGCCAGAACGATCCATGTGATCAGTAACGCAGATCCAACTGTCGAAATGGCATTAGTCAAGCATAAGAAAATGATAATTGAAGAGGACGATAACGTGGAAAAAGATCAGGATAAAGCAGCAGACTTGACGAGGAAATCATTACATGAGCTGTCACAGGTATTTGTCATTACTTATTTGATAAAAAGCCGTTGTGACCTAGTGGTTAGAGTTGCCTGCCAATTAAGTATTCCTGATTGTAACCTTGTTACGTCAAATTTATTTTCTACACTTCACTTGGTGAACGAAAACATTGTGGAAATGGCAACAGATTAGCTACCTGTTACGTAAGCAAATTTATTTCACCTGGGGAAGTTTGTCGCTATATTATTTCTCCTCCTTCTCTCCCCCCGATGAACTTGAAAAAGAAGATTGTGATATCGTCGTTCATGGTTAGGCTTGCAGTAATTATGTTACTTTTACTTACGCCTTTTATTTCATATAGTCTTGTTTATTATTTATTTTATATAATCTTCTTAGCACACACAGCGTGGGTTACGAAATATTCTGTGCGTTATTAAATTTAAAATTCAAATAGCGCAGATATAAATCCTCTTGATTTGTGTTTCGAGATAGCTATAACGGAGCAATATATAGCATAGGACGTAGTTTATTATCCCACGTGACACACTTGGAGACTTCAAAACCTCCTGCACTCACAAACTTTTTGTAAATCGACAGCTAGTAGCGCTAACAGCACAGAAGTTGTCGCAAACACGTCAAGAAATACAGCCGCTGGCGGATAATATAAAGCCAATTAAGGATGAGTTCCAGACAGTGCAACAACACTACGAGCAGAAGAAGAGAGTGTATGAAGCTACGTCTATCAATATAACCTCGCAAATGGAACCGCTGAAGAATCAAGTGAAGGAGTTGACGGACCAGCTGAACAGCAAGGAGGATGAATGGAAAAACTTGAGGCAGAAAATCACAAAGGCGGAAAGTTTGCAAGAGGTAGTGCTGTCTGAAATGAAAAATTCAATGCAATCCCCAAGGAAGCCCTCCAAAATGGAGACTTTGAAGAACAAGGTAGCCGACGTTGAACAAACTGTCACGCATTTGGAGGAGGTAAGGTTATTGTTGAATGCGTTTGTTATTTATTAACAACTATTTTCTCAGCATCTTTAATTTTATTATAGCTCACATTTGTAATAAACATAAGCCTAAACATCCGTTTAGCTTTAAGCTTTAGTGATTTGTCCCAGACAGTCGAGATATTTATGTCTTCCTGCAAACATTATTGCAACGGCAAACTGAATGCCAAAGGTATTCAATTTCATTCAGATATGATTGTAGTTACACATATATAACGCATAATTTTCGTTTATATACACGGTGCCTAGGAAAATAGGGCAGTTGCTCAGATATGGCATGGTCATGGTACTTACTCTTACTCGAGATATAAGGCTCTTTCGTGTAACATTAGCAAATTTACCACGAGTTTGACTGCGGCGCAGCTAGTAAATTTGAATATTTAGATATTCTAATTACTTCAGCTAACTTATCGTGATTCAATTGATTTTCTCTCACAGGAGCAACGTGCTATCAGCTCACGTCAAGGCGTAGTTGAAGAACAGACTCGCTATTGGGAGAATACTCTGCAGTTATTGCGCTGTAAAATGCGCACACGCAGCGAGCCTGCCGCACGTCAAGGGCGCATGCATATCACGCAGCATTCGCAGATGCTTACACTAAATTAGACATTAGAGTCAACAAAATAGTCCGTGGTACTCGAGTCGTTTAAGGTGTCTCCTTGAGTTTAAGTACTGAAATCACACTATGAGATTTGTGTATGAAGGAAAACACAATGAGGTTCTGTTGCCTTATCTTGCGGGAAAGCTCAAAGATAAATATAAAAGTATATTGTGTTTACCAAGGAAAAATAAAGACGTACATAATTGAATAGTTGTTTGGGGTTTTTACTTGGGGTGGCTTTAGCAATCCTTGTTTAATTGAAATCATTTCTGATAACATTAAGAGGCCCGTCTCGGGCACGTAATGAGATAAGACATTAAGAAACTGGAATGACGTTGAATTAAATAGACAACACAAACAGGAAATCTGCTTTGTATAATGAAAACAAGATTAAAAAAAATTCTATATTGTATTTTGCTTTAAGTTCTCTAAAAGCATTATTTTCAATTCGCATATTTTCATTTACTCACTAAGTAACACAGGATACGCCATTTTACATGTATTATGATTACCTACATACACACATATCATCACGCCGAGTCCCTAACGGGATAGGCAGAGAGAATATAGCGCCAGTTCTCTATAGACTTACATACCTCTTTCGTTTCGTCCACATTCATCAGTCACTTCATACATGCTAACCGATTTCGATTACTCTTGACGTACTTTTTATACTTCTTTTTGTATACTATAACATCATTCAAGGTCAGTTAAGGCATAAAGGTCTGCTCTGGCGTACCATTAGGTGCGGAGCAGACCTTTATGACATGTAGGTATATCTGACTGCAGGCAGATAGGTACACAGATGTCGCCTTGCGAATAAATTATGAATAAATTTAGAACTTAAAAATTTAATAAATTAAAGAATTTCTTATTTTAATAAATAGGAACTTTAGTACCTATCAAATGTCGTCTGAGAACGAAGATCTAATGGTTAATGTGAAACAATAGATATAATTTTGTCAAGGCTTGGTTTAAACAATTTTCCGTTGTCTAATGCTTACAAATAAAAGGAAAAACCATAGGCCTCGTTATAAATTAAAAGTAAATTTGCAATTCAAATCGATGCTGAGCGAGTCTGTCACAACGCGTAAGGGGTGCGGTCCGTTTTTTCCTACGACCGAGGTTGTGCATCGGGCATTTTAATTAGATTTATTACTTAATTATAATTTACGCTGACATTCTCAAATTGCAAATCACCTTATCTAGCTGATGTATTAATTAAATTAATCATCTATTTGGAGTTTATTATTAAACTGCATGGTGGATTCTACTCTTGAATTTAGTATTAATGTTAATAATATATAAACAATTCATGCAATCTAAATTTAAAAGGACATTGCCAGCTATTTATAAATAATGAAACTTTGTCAACATGTTTGATAATAACGCATGGGAACCATGCTACGTAAATTGCTTAAAGTTCCTATTTTGGCATCATAGTGATAGATTTTGTGATCTACCTTGTAACCGATTTAAAAAAGAATGTGTACAAGTTTGTGTTTTTGTAGCATTAACCAAAGTTTATGTTCAATTTCAGATCCTAATACGGTTTGATTAGAAAGAGTTTAGAAGTCTGAAAGGTGCTATGTCGTGCATACTTAACCAATTCTGCAGACTATTGAATCGTGCAACATATAGAAATTTCAGGATCAGAATAAAAGCGTCTGGCTGCATATTCCGATAAGTCGCAAGAAGTCGTAAACTATGCAAACTGATTGTCGGTTGTTTTTTTATGGACTATGCATAGTGTCTATTCGTTTGGAATTATTATAACTTTTACGAGCGGGATATATTTTAGGAACGGGACATTTTTGTTTGAATTTGATGTTATTTTATTTTAAAAATTACCAGATTTTGTTTTTAGTGCCGATTAGCTATTGATGTTGAATGATACCAATAAGTTCCATAATTATTTATGAATGAATTAGGTCTGCTACATAAACTTTGAACCCTGATTAATTAATTATATTAAGCATATTTTTTTTTTTACATATAGACCTTATGCGGCCTTCATCTGTACTGGATGGATGATATTATTAAAATATAACTATGCTTGCGTGTAGTGTTCTGCGGTGTTTAATATTCAAGAGCTTCTGTTGTTCGGTCGGTCGATCTTCGGTTCTGTTTGCATAACAATCGTTCGTCCCTCATGACGATAGCACAGTTACTATACTCAAAATATTATAAGCAACGCGTGATAGCTCCGATATTATAAGCTCATAAGGCTATGGTAAGCGATTTAATACCTTGGGCGGTGTTGTTTGCCACCTTTGTGCCAGTAAAGGTGGCAAACAACACATATTCATGACGTAGACAAGCTGCTGGATAAAGTATACAGTCAACATCTACTTTCACACACGGTGAGTTCATGTTTATGCATTAAACTTAACACGTGCTGGAAATTCAAGCAAAGTACATTCTATAAAACTTCGCCATTCCAAATTTTGGTAACTATTGTCTATTTATCGCAGTTATTCGCTGTATTGTCAGAGTAGAAAAGTTTTACAATAGCATTAAGCTTGTAACATATCAGTGATGCTGTTAAAAGGTTCCATGAAATAAAAACTTTATTATTAAAGCGACAATGTCTTGTTGAGTTTTCGTAACCGGCTGAGCCGTCCTAAGCTGGCTAAAAATTATTACAAACTTTTCGTGTTACTTCGCCGAGTTATGCTGAAAGCTTTATATATAGTTTTTAATATATATTAAGTTTTTATTGTAAGTGTATCACGAGTTGGTGATGATTGCTGGCTCGCCTCTTCACTAACTGACTGTTTACTACTGCTATAGTGTGGAAGTAATAGGTTTGACTATCCAGCGATATTCGTTCCAATAAGATGCTTAATAATAAGGTCGTTAATCATAATGGAGTTCGTATAAATAGAATACATACGTGTATTCTATACACGTAACGTGTAACCTTATTGGTGTCAAAATAATTGGAGCCAAAGTTCAACATATTATTCCTAAGCACGCAACGCCCGAATTGTGTTTGTCATGAAGGAGGTCGTGTTACTCTAATGATGGGTGCTACCATCCGTTCTGCTAGAATATGTCAATATAAAGAGTATACTTTCGTAAAGATTTGGGTCATTTTCTGAATCTTACTTAGATGTAACCTAAGGTACCGCCTCATTAATAACAAGAACTTTCTATCGACACAAAGTATGGTATTTTATATAAATGGCATAAACTATTTATTACCTTCATCAAAATGTTAGAATGGAACACGTACCCTGTGCCCAAACATCGCTCAACTTTACGCCTGCCAAATACCCATGGCCTATTTTTGGGACAGCCGGAGTATTATAACGAAATTCTACGAACAATAGTGTATTCGGCTCACATAAATCTGGGTAACGCATCAAATCCGAAGGGTTACTAAATCCTACATGAATATTTAAACG
The DNA here is from genome assembly GCA_016069955.1 of Drepana arcuata. Lineage (NCBI taxonomy): Eukaryota > Metazoa > Arthropoda > Insecta > Lepidoptera > Drepanidae > Drepana > Drepana arcuata. The sequence goes on from JACCPG010007447.1 coordinate 6,513, forward strand.
TCAAATATATTTGGACTGGCTTTATAAACCTTGTATGTAAAGTAAACTCCCAACTTATTTAATTGCTTCCAATTGAAGCTTAGATGAGTTCGTTGAAGGGGTAGGTAAGGTAACTTTAATCAATTTAAGTATTTCAAAATCTATTTGATCTCTGCTTTAACAAACGCTTGGATAATCTGGAGGGATAATAAAATTATAGGCAACTGGGACTACGCAATTGCCTAGATTTATTCCTAAAGCTTTAATTACTCAATTCCATTACTAATCCTCCCATGAAGATATTTTCATACAAGGTACATCTATTGTCAAAGCGATCCGTTCGGAGATGGAAATTGATAATGTAGTTAAACTAGCTTGAGATGGGCATATTAATTATAATAAAATACCTCTTATGTTACAAGCCTTCGTATGCCGACATTCTTGTAACTGCTTATCATTTGGCGAGCGGTATGTCTATTGGTCACCTTAATAATGATAATAATAATTATAATGTGCGTCTCGATAACACGTACGTGCGGTATAAAAAAAATAACAAGATATGTATATTTTAGGACTAAGCTAGTTATAGAGACTATCGAAATTTTTATATCTATAATATATATATATATATATATATATATATATATATATATATTATGCATACCATACAAATGTGTTTCAGAGAGCTGTCCATGTGTGCTTAAAAGTGTGTTGTATGTTAATTCAAGGTATTATCTTCCTTATCTATGTAAGTCTAGAGAGAACTGGGGCTCTACTTCCTCTTCCTATCTTAGTATATATAGTAGGTATGTAAAATGAAATTCAATACCCACTATCCTTAACAATTCATAGATTATTAAGCAGTCAAAACTTAATTTTGCTGAGCGGAAAGCCGATGGCGTTGTTTTTTGACAAAAACAAGCTTAATGATGTAGCGATGATTTGAATATTTATTTTAGCTTGCAAACTCATTACATAACTGTCAGCTGTCTAAAGTACATTTGAACCAAAGTTGAATTTCGGTATAATGACTGACAGACGAGCTAAAGTTCGGTCCGTTGATAGCCTGTAGGTACCTACTTAGCCGCTACAGCGTAGCGCTAAGTATCGTCGCTAATGCTCACTATACTATAGGTATACTGGCACCTTGTACAATATGTAGTAATGCCCTTATTTGAAAAACACACTTTTTCATTTTATTCGAGAGGAAACCTGCATTAGTCTGACATGAAATTCAAAGGCGTATGTATAGTCGTCCTTGAGTAACGGCGATGGACTCAACATCTGTCACGTTGACACTTAAAATATCGCTCTGGCAGAAAGTGGGTGTGTGGGTACCACCTATACACCTCTGCCTACCCCTTCGGGGACCCTTGAGGGAAGGCGCGAGGATGTATTATTTTACTATTTTCTTCATCTGAGTTTCCATAAGGTAAGGTAGATATAAAAAAGGAAAACCCGCCATTTGTCATGTTGGTGCGTTTCTCTATTGCACCGAATTACCTCTCCGCCGGGAAAAAAGGGTGTTGTTACATCTTTGCCTGTCCCTATTGGGATGAAGATTTTCGTTCTCTTTGGTGGTCATAATCTCTAATATATAGTTTAAGTGATTTTATGTACAAGTTTATAAATGGTTTAATGAATATTAAACATAAGCCAAACGTATATGTAAAAGTTTGGCAAATTTAAATTATACAAATGCATTTTATTTTCGTAGGATTCGCGAGGGACTTTGTAGTCCCTCTACATTACAATTGGTAAAAGCTTTTATATTCACTGTCCTTAATTAATGAGTACGAATGGGACACTAGTTAAAGATGGCGTAGAGCATGCTTATCTGTAACATCAAGACTCGAGTAGCTCGAGTTATTAAGACGGCATCGAATATGTATTTTATAACGATGGCTCATAGTCGCGTATTTGTAGGCACCTCGCCTTCAAATTCTGAAGTAATGCATACATGACAGAAATATGTTTACTTATAACGTCTATAAATATGTGCTTTTGTGATTTTTAAACAAAGCATTTACGTATTTACTGCTTTGTTTGAAATAAATTGTTTATCTATCTTTTCGTTGAATAATAGTACCACATCTATGGTATGTATTTATGTATTTATCATCATATGAAAGGTAGGCAACTCTGTCATAAATTCACACATTTAAATGTACCCAAAGTGTAAATATAAGTGATTTGCAAAACTTAAGTCATCCACCGGATAAAAATACAGCAGACATCGTAATTTTATTTATTTTTATTTTGATGTAATATTTTCCTTTTTTGTTATGTCGACTCATCAGTATTGTTTTACACGATGCCTTTGTGAAAATTTTGGTTGGTAACAAGATGCGAACACGGCTACTGTTTGAATTGCTACTGTTTCTGTTTACAGACTGAACAATGAGCCACAATCAAGGAGCGATCCAGACAAAGACATTGTGCTCAACACAGTTCAATATTAATGTACAAAGTTTTTGTCACCACAATAGCACCGCACAATCATGAGCCGCGTAAATGTTCATTTCTATTGTAATTATGAGTTCAGTGTAACGTCCAAGTCCTTATATAGAAATTACTGTTAAAATACTGACTTGTATTTTGTTTATTAATGAGTTTTATATGCTTGGTATTTTGTCTATTTTCATAACGTCATGTCTTTCAGCATTCTCTATGGGGTAATGCTGCAGATATATAACCTATTGTTATGCTGCAGAAGCGGTCTATTCGTGCAATTAATAGTCCTTAACCTTGAGATTTTCTCTGAGAATTAAAGAAATTTACATTTCAACATGTCATACATACATATCATACATATCATCACGCCAAGTCCCTAACGGGGTAGGCAGAGAGTATAGAGCGCCAGTTCTCTCTAGACTTACATTACTGACCATGTCAATATATATATTCCAAAATGTGTTATATCTTGGGAAGATTATTATAAATTTTAAGAAAAATAGTGACTTGCATACTGTGAGTTCACGTAACAAAGATAAACTCAATGAACCTACAGCTAGATTACACAAAACAAGCGACTCAGTTCGGGCAAAGTATACGCTTATTTAATAAGCTACCTCAGAAAATACATAATTGAATTACCTTTTGTAGGGTTCAAGCTATCATCTAATTGAAAAAGATTATTATACAACATCATAATTATTTAAATGTTTTCCATGCATGTCAAATGATAATAAACATGAAATATTTGTCAGTATTTTCTTTTATAAAGTGTGAACCGTATTTTAATTCTGCCAGTCTTATTTCAAACCGATGAATATGCAGGAAGTGAAAGAGGTAATAAATAATATATCCTCACGCCTTCCCACAAGGGTCCCCGAAGGGGTAGGTGTATAGGTAATACCCACACACCCACTTTCCGCCAGAGGTACATTAGGTGCCAACATGACAGAATTGGCGAGTCCATCGCCGTTACTCAAGCACTATACAAACGCCTTTGAATTTCTTCTCAGACCTATGCAGGTTTCCTCCCGATGTTTTCCTTCACCGTAAAGCTCGTGGTGTGACTAATCACTGTACTTAAGTTCTGAAAAACTCATTAGTATAGTCGGGATTCAAACTTGCGATCTATGTGTCGCAGGCAACTGCCCGAACCACTCGGCCACTTCTTTAATTATAAATTTGTAAATTATTAAGTTGCTGCTGGGTCATCCATTGCAAGCATGCGGGCTTAGGCGCACTTACAGGCGTCGAAGGCAGCTCCTAATTAAAGCAGTCCCTTGTTTGGCTCCGACCGCGACCCTCCTACATTTTAATGTGGCGTCTCCTTCCATACTGTTTCGTAAATTCTAAATTACAACGTTACTCAAGCGTTAAATTGCAACGCAGAAAAACATTTGAGTTGAAAAGTTTACGTATTTAAGCTACCGTATATGCCCTGACCTTTATTTATTCTTGAGATTACTCTAGCACGACCTCTAACATGTATCTTTTAGCACGTTTAGGTACCATTAAAGGGAAGAAGAATGAAATACTTTTCCACTGTAGACCTCGAAGGAGTAGGCAGAGGTTTGACACCATTTTTTTTGCCAGAGATTTCTTTAGGTGCCTACGTGATACCTACGACTTAGCAAGTGTGTTTGTTTCCTCTGAAACTTATCCAGGACTCCTAACTAAGAAACACCGTACTAATGAATTACGCTCGGCAATGGGCGAGCTGTACCTCTCGTGTTGCAGGCGGCGGTAACCGTTGATCACCGGCGGACAGCATGCATGTTTGTCACCTTGTTAGTATGAAAATAGTTAGACAAACTTATTGGTGATTTGTTAGCTCCGGAGCTCGAAGCTGCATTCTTTATTTTTGTGGTAACTATTAAATCACTCAGGCGTCACGACTATGTGTGTTTATCAGTGTGCTATATTTCTATTGGAAAATTGTATAAATGAACGAAAGACCGTTCAACTGCTCGTTTTTGTTCACTCGTTCGTGCTTTGTCTGCCCCTAACTGGCATCTAGTCGCAATGAATGGTCATTTTGTGATAGTATGAAAATTAAGGGATTTAATGTAAGGGTTGCGTGTATGGTGCTATTATTTCCGCTGGAAGCCTCACCTTGCCTGATACGTGGGTCGATAATGAAACTTACGAGTGAATTTGAGGCCGCGACCTTGCCTTTGGTCTGTATCGACTTATACTGTTTGTCTATCAACAGCACTTTCACCCATCAATGGCACTAAAGGCATAAAGGAAAAGTAAACTAGGTATTAAAGTAACAAAATTATATGGAATGATACCGTAGTACTAATGAGGTCTGAATTTACTTCAGTATATAGTGTGCCTCTCGATTTCACCCACGAAAATTTGATGAGCCCCCACATGATATGACAATTTTTGTATTGTAAGTAATTAATTAATATCTTTGCTATGATAGAGAAACCATCCTAACGTTGAAAGAATCGGATCAGAAGTCCCGCATATTACCCCGAAAATCAAAACTCACAAACCTCTTTATAATATTAATAACGGCGACGGAATCGCTACGAAAAGACATAAAAGAATGTAAAATATTACACACAGCTTTTTGTACCCTCACAGTACACCATTTAAATATTTTTTTCATAATTACTCAACTGAATATTTTGGTCTGCTTTTGATACGGAACGTTTAATTAGAAACAGGCCAGGAAAATTATAATTACTTATTAGTCTTTGTGTCAATGAAAGCATTCGTTTTACCATTTGTGTCAAGCTGACATCGTAAATAATTAAAATAATACATTTATTAAGATATACTGAACCATTACGTTTCATGTGCTATTTGCTCAAATTGTTTTGGCTCATGTTATAACATTGACTCTTTGCAGCTGTTTCAAAATTCATTAATCATCAAATTTTCATTTAGAAAGACGTCATTGTAAGGCAAGAAGCTATTATGAAGTGAAGTTTTCCTTTGCATTCAGGAAAATTATTTCTTATTCTATTTTCTATTTATTACAACCTTTTTTTTATAAAATATTATTGATGGTGAAGTGTCGAGAAATCTGACTTAAAAAAATACTTCTACCTTGTAAGCACAAAGTGGTCAATATTCATGATAGCTCTCGGCTCATCATCGCACAGTAGAACCTCCCGCCATTGTCCCTGCCGGGAGCTAAGGGCGGCTCATTTGCACCCGTCAATTAACTGCAATTAGCGTCGTACAGCCTCCATTTGTTCTGCTCCATTGTTTTTATACGCGTTTATTAAAATAAGTATGAAAAAATGAATTTGTTTTGGAGAAACTTTAGTTTAGCTACTTATATATGTATTATTAATCTTGTAATTAAAGTTATTTTAGTTATAGTACACATTATTCTGATTAGTGTCTTTCACGGTTTTGTTTTTTGCATTTGTAAGTATTATTAAAAAGTTACAGCAAAGAAAGTCCCGCTGCATTTATCAATGCGTATCACTTTTTAAACCGAAACAGGGTGGGGGTTGGTTTCAAAATATGTCGGAATGCTTTTTTTTTACATATTTCTTAAATGATTTTTATTTCTTGAAATGGTCAACTGAGATTCGCTAAAATATGTAGCATTTGAAAGTATGGTTGCAAATTTTTTTATAATATTGTTCTATGGATTATGCAAGGGCATACACAATATGTTTGTAACCTTTTTCTATCATGAACTGGAAAGATAAATAAACATCTTCAAAGCCTTATCTCGAAATGCTCTCAAATAAATAAACTCCAAAATAAAGATGAATGAGTGTTTTGTTTCTGTTATATATCGTTTGGCGCGACCGGAGTCTGGAAATTTAAGACTGGGTGTTGGTCTACATTTGTCAAAGTCTGTGTAAGATAACGAGATAAAGTAGAAAAGATATGGAATTATGTTAAATGACACCGCAAGACATTACCAAATTGAGATCAGTGAGCGATTGGGCAATTTAGCGTGGTGACAGACGGCATGATCGCTCGACATGTTACGCCTGAGCACCATCCATCACGCCGCTAACGAGGGCTGGTTACATGACACGCACTTTCAAAGCTTTCTTATATCCGGCATCAGTTTACGTTAGACATTTTCATTTGATAATATATGCACGGAGATGACATATCAATGACTAGTAGCGCAGTCACCAATATTTAACACACGTTGTGCTCCGCCGTTTCACCCACGTAGAATTTGATTTTCCTATTAGATTTTTTAAATAAAGCAAGCCGTGATGGCCGTGCTTGCGTTTGAAAACACGTATATGAATATGTGTATATGAAACAGACATGTATGAGTAGGTGTAAAATGATTTATTGAGATGATGATTATATATATATATATATATATATTGATGAAATATATATATATACATATACATATACATATACATATATATATACATATAAATAATATTTATAAATATAAATGAATGTTTGTCTGTATGTCCTTTATAGAGTCGTCGGCTGGACCGATTTACTGTGTTTCTTCATGTGGATTCGAGAATGGTTTAGATTCACAATTGGACCCGATAGGTGGCGCCACTGGGTCCGTGGCTCTTCGTCCCAAGCGAGGCTGGGCGGGACCACTAGTATCAAATATAATTATAAGTATCTTAGTCGTAAATTATTCGATATAGGCTGTGTTACATTTGTGTGTATCGCACGTGGATTCGGTCGATTAGAAAACAATTACCATAGATATCAGCCGGGTGTACGTGCCTAGGCTTAGGCAATGGTTCGAGGTATGATAAGTATTTAGAGGAGCGAGAGCGGCAGACTCGTTTTAGCAGACTTGGCTGGGTATATTTACGTAGTTAGAATCTAACGTGCCATTAACATTCCGAGTGCGTGGCCCACCCTCGTAAAAGAGATTGCCGACGTGGATTGAATGGCATCCGCGGACTTCAATGGCAAATCTACAGCCACCATATTCATGAATGCGCTCACCACAGCTCACCATTTACCTATAAACCAAACATATTCGATAGGTCCCCTGCGAACTTGCGGCTATTTTTGGATTACTAACGTCGTTTTTGTTATTATAATGTTTTGTTTTTTTTTGTTTCCCCGCTGCTTGTTAGCCCCCAGATTATCATTTTGGTAGGGGTCTCTTATGCATATGACTAGTTCTCTCTAGAAAAACTGGAATTCTGGAATTCTTTATTTGCTTGATCCACATTCATCAGTTTGTCCATACTTGCTCGCTGGTTTCGAGTACTCTTGACGTTCCCATTCTTGACGCGCTCGATCGATTTGATCTATGTAGCCGAAACATGGGCTTCCTCTGCCTCTTCTTACAGAAACTTTCATATGAAAGTTTCTGTAAGAAGAGGCATCCGTTTCGTTAACCTTTCTTTACTTATCTCCTTTCTATATCTCCAAACCAACGACACATTCCGTTCTTTGCTTTACAAGCAGACCCTTATTCATGCCAGTTGCGTTTCGAATCTATTCAGTAAGCTTCACTATTTTTATTAAGTATTGTTAACGGTTCTTTTAGAACAAACGTGACCGAATTCAATGTGCAAAAACGTATCATGATACTGTTTATCTCTAGTTCTATATAGTACAACTTTGTGTCCTAAGATATTGAATGTAATTTATTAATCTCCGCCTGGACGAAAGCCTGCTTAATTTTGTTAAATCAAGATAATGAGGGGTACGGATTAATGGGATCATATTTTGAATGATCCCAACCCTATGAAGCGGGATAATGTCGTGGTACCAACGACCTTTTCAAGCTGAAGGGTTAAGGCTTTAGTTGATAGAGCTTAGGCAACTTATACGTTTTTATCTTTTCAATTATGTTTAAGCGCCTGAAATCGTCACGAAACTGATATGAATCAATTTTAATTCCGAGAACGGCCCTGCGACGGCCTAATTTGGCTACTAAAGAAAGGAACTTCGAGAGCGCCATCTCTCCTCTAATTGCCTAGTGTAGAGTAAGCCAAGAGCTATTTACTCAGGGCCGTGATTTAGGCCTATGTTAGTACAATCTGTATTCATGAAATTTGAGTTCAAACACATTCGTGAATGATATCTGATATACTTCCATTTGCCGTTATTTATGAGTAGATTTCGCATCATAATCCCGACCTGATGGAGCGATAAATTGCGAGATCAGTGTGCAATAAATCAAGATTAGGACGATTATCTCACTTTATCTGCAATAAATTGATAAAAACTATAACACCTGATGTCCGATGCTCCCTAAAACAGTTATTTTCCGTTGTGGATTCGTACCACAATACGATTTCATATCGTATTTTAATACAGTTAGAACGTAAGCAATTGCAACTATAATAATTGGATAAAATCGTTGTACCCGAATAGTTCGAGCAGTCGCCTGCAACACAGAGACTGCACGTTCGAATCCGGACTGTAGCAATGAGTTTTCTGAACAGTGATTAGTCTCACCACGAACCTGCATAATTTGTAAAGAAATTTAAAGGTTTGAGAAACAGCGATGGCCTGGCCTGGCCTGGCCATGTGTCAAACTGGCACCTCAAATTATATATCCGGCGAAAAATGTGTGTGTGGACACCTACCTATACCTATAGGTACTTATTTCTCCCTACAGCTTCGGGGATTCTTGTGGGAAGGCGTGAGCATACGTAAATATACACAATATATATTAACAAATACAAAATTAGTTTATATAAGTAGTACACATATTTTTTTATAACCAGCCATCTGTTATTAATTCCAGCTGATGGTGAGTAGTTACCGCTGCCTGGGCCTTGCACCACCAAGAATATAAACAGCATAGTGTCGTCCTACAAAAAATTTTTCACCACTGGTAAACAAGCATGCAACGCGCTAGGTACTCATAGTAAGCGGCTACCACCAGTATCTAGAGCGTTGACGACCCTCTTTATGACCTCTACCCTCTAGGGCAAATTTCAATCACTAGTACAAAAAATTATTTAGAATGAACAGTGTTTGCACATGAGGGATGGTTCAGTCTATTTAAATAAATGTTATCATTCGTAGGAACTAGGTAGTCCGGAGTCGGTTATTTGTTCTATTCTCCCAAACAATCCCTGCTCCCATTCGCCATCCATACGATGTTACCATGCGGTCATCCGTGAAATTAAGAAAGTAATGTTGAGGAACCGTAACATACTGCTACTTAATTCCTTCACTGTGATTGGATTTGAAATCGGGACATTTACTATTGAATTTGCTATAGCAAAGCACAAGTTTCACAACACATACAAACATGTTTTTTCGTTATATAACAATTATAAAATAAAATATTTAATTGATGACATTGAATACAAGCCCTTTCGTAGTCGCATTCACACGTATTTACACGTAATTAACGTTTATTAAATAATTTTGGTTTGCCCGATCTAGATTGAACTGGTACAATATTTTAAGTATATTTGAATATGGGTTAAATATATGTATTAGCTTACACAGAGGGCTATGTTTTCGCATTATTTTTGAATGTCTAATTAATTCGGTCACTTGATGGTGGTACATTAAAAAAAACACTAAAATTACACAGTTTATAAGGCAATGAAAAAAGAAAGTCACTACCGAAATTTTATTATGTTTTCAATGGTCGTGATTGTAAATCATACGTTATCTGACGTTTTCCCAGCCTATGAGCCAAGTAACGTTCTATTTCCGATGTCAACGATATGAATTTGCATAAAATTCTCACAGCGCTTAAAGCCGAGCTGTCCTTACTTAATTTAATTTCATGTGCCTATTTTAATTAGTGCGAGTTACGTAGGGACGCTGATTGGGGATGAGATTGAGTTTACATGATGGTGCTGGGAGCAGTGCGATTTCTATGTTTATTTATTTATACACCAATAGAACGAACAACATGTTGAAAGAAACACGAATTTATTAATAACGAATTAAATGTGCCCCGCGTATCCGCGGAAATTTGATTTCATTACTAGATTTTCTGATTAAAACAAATCCTATGTAACACATAACATATAACATCTAGGTAATTAATCTACCTCTGTGTGAAATTTTATACAATTCCGTTTAGTAGTTTTTTGTGCGAAAGAGGAAAGACACGTCTTTAAACTTTGGCATTTATTACATTAGTATACATATGTAGATATCCAGCACTTATATAATAATAATATAATAATATATCCTCACGCCTTCCCACAAGGGTCCCCGAAGGGGTAGGCAGAGGTGTATAGGTAATACCCACACACCCACTTTCCGCCAGAGGTATATTAGGTGCCAACGTGACAGATGGCGAGTCCATCGCCGTTAGTCAAGCACGACTATACATACGCCTTTGAATTTCTTCTAAGACGTATGCAGATTTCCTCTCGATGTTTTCCTTCACCGTAAAGCTCGTGGTGTGACTAATGTCCAGCACTTAATCAATGAATGATTGTGTCATTATATTAATTTCTGTATTTCTCATTCCTCTGTGTATATTGTGTGTTTAAATGGTTAATTAAATCCAATTTATGTACAAGTCGGGTGAGGGTAGTGCCTATATCATCCCGCAATGTAGGTAGCCACTGTACGAAAGAAATGTGGCCGCATGAAACACATCTGCTCTGTTCCGAAAGTAACACCATAGTATAAAGAGAGCAAGTAGGTTATCTTCATACAAACGCACCGCGCGCGGCTTGTATGTGTGCGCTATTGTATCTATGTGTCGACGCACGCACACTTTAACAAAATCTCGACCCGTTTCTCAGTGCGCCAGTCGGGGCTAACACTGCACGAGGTTCGCGCGCGCGTCACGGCTTTTCGGCACCGCTAAATGATTTATTCATCAATATCATCATCAAAATGTCTGATAATCGCAGAAGAACGTATTGCTGTGTGTTTGGGTGTCTTAATAATTCATCGATTTCAGACCTGTCTCTGTTCAGATTACCTATTGAACAGGAAAGGTAAGTTAGTCACTTATTCTAGCATAATATAATTTTACTTGGTGATGAGATCTACGAGAGAGGAGAGAGACCTACGTACTTACATATTTTTTGTTTGTATTAGTTTTCTATCACATAGGAAGTAGGTAGGTAGGCCTAATTTCCTACTAGAAATACATTCTAGTAGGAAATATCAAAAGTACCTAATACATAGGTACTTTTGATATTTCGCTATTTCTTTGTTTATGTTTAGTTATGCCGATTTCTCAGTATTGTAGGTATAGTAACTAAGTACCTACCTACTTACAGAAAATCGTAATTCAAAATAAGTATGTACGAGTACCTAATTGACTAATAGTAAATCAAATACATATAAAACAAAGTTCGAATCATAACAACAAATTCGATTATAGTCTAAGAGACAGTCGTTAGTTTTTAATGTTGTTTTTATTTCTTTTAATGATAATATTTCATTCTCTTTATTTATTTTTTTATTATAGATACCTAATGTATATTAAATGTACTTTTTATTTCAGACGCCTTCAGTGGCTGCGCGAAGCGCGAAAAGCCGCGCCTAATATTTAGCTAAAAGTGACAACCCTAAGACAGTAGGCAATTATATCGAGAATTGGGCCGGAGATAGCCTACTTACTCCCTCTCTTTATACTATGGTAACACTGAAAATTAAATGTAGGTAGCATAATGTACAAACTTTAGCGCAGTTTATCTGTGGTGCTTTGAATATATTTCCTTTTAGGTATATATCGTAAATTTTATTTATTTAAAAACTTTTTCGACCATTTATTAGAACCAGTAAATTACGAAATGTAAAACAAGTTTTTAATATAGAGTAATTTGTGTTGAATCGAGAGTGGGGTAGCGTGGTAACAGTCCGGCACGAAGTTGGTGATTGTTAGTCATCGAGTTTCAGCCGCTAACGATTTATGGCTTGGACACGTTGTTTTATGTCGGATGTAACGGAAACATATCCACATTGTTTTTACAACGGCACCTCCGTTGTAGGTAAATGAACAAATCACTCGTGGCAGATAGTCCAGCCAAATATAGAACTGATAACAGAGATTCACGTCTATTTATAAGTATATGCCATTTCATTATCAACGTATGTAAATCAAAAGCGAACCTTTGTCAGCAGCTTTTCAAATTCATGGAATCTCAGCGAAGTTTTGATACGGTTAGTCAACTATTTATGGGACCATTAAAATGTAATTGAATTTATTTTTTAAACATTCATAAACAAATCAGCCATGGTGGTCGAGTGGTTGCCTGCGACACAAAGATCGCAAGTTCGAATCCCGATCCTGTACCAATGAGTTTTTCTGAACTTAAGTACAGTGATTAGTCACTGCCACGAGCTTTACGGTGAAGGAAATCATCGAGGAAAGTATCGAATACATACGTCTGAGAAGAAATTCAATGGCGTATGTAAGGTCGTGCTTGAGTAACGGCGATAGACTCGCCATCTGTAACGTTGGCACCTAATATATTTCTGGCGGAAAGTGGGGTGTGGGTATTACCTAAGCACCTCTGCCTACCCCTTCGGGGACCCTTGTGAGAAGGCGTGAGGATATATATTATTTCATATCATAAACAAATACAGAATAATCTTTTTGAGGCCTTCCCGCAAAGAGTTCCCGAAGGCACCCAAACGTTGGCATCTAAATATATATCCAGCTAAAGTGTGTTGTAGTTAAACCTCTGGCCATTCCTTCGGAAACCCTTACAGGAAGGCATTTATAGGCAAATTTAAATAGTCGAAGTAACTTTGATTATTAGTATTAACGAGCGGTCCGTCCCGGCGTCGCACGGGTGGACATAAGATTTTTATAAATAATATAATATATAATATCTCCTTTTAAGCATGAAATGCCTGTGTTAGGAGGCCCTGCTCTTCTTAATTACTAGTACATTCACAGTAGTTACTAAGATGTTAACACAATTTGAGATATATATCCGGAGTATTATACTATTTGAGGTTATAGATACTAGCGGTGCAAATTGAGTGTGTGTGTATATGTGTGTGTGTGTGTGTGTGTGTGTATATGTGTGTGTGTGCATATGTGTGTGTGTTTATATGTGTGTATGTGTGTGTATATGTATATATGTGTGTATGTGTGTATATGTACTTGTGTTTCAAAAAGTGTGTATGAATTTGTATGCCGTGCATGTAAAGGTTATTCTGGTTGTTGCAGTAAGCTTTCAGTTTCATTATAGCTAAGTTTAAGAATCCACTCAGGAATGCACTTTTTCAATTCATAATGATGTTTTTCAAATATGTTTAGTTCCTTATTTAATGAGTTATATAATTTTGCAGATAGTGTTTTGAGTTGAAAAGATGCAAATTTAGTTTTATTTGTTGGTACCGATGCAACTCTATATTTTATCCTTTTGTGTTCTTCTTCTGAAACTTCTATCTAGTGGTAGTGTTTTGTGTTTTTTAAGAACTGCATGCAGTATATAAAGTTTTCTAACTGAGAGAAACTCACTTATTTTGTAAAGTGTTTCTGTAGGGTATCTAATGTTTTTAAAGTAAATTATTTTAATTAATGAACGTTGGGCTCGCTCAACATTGATAAATTTGGATTTAGCGGCACCTCCCCATATAGGTATGCAGTAGATTAAGATTGATTGAGCCAGAGCGACGTATAATTCTTTTAATAAATTTCGTTTTTCTTTTGTTTCAATCCTAGGAACAACATGTCTCAATGAACTGAAAACCCATTTCAATTTCCTAACCCTGGTACAGACTTGTTCGAGGTGTGGATTCCAGGATAGTCTTTGATCCAACACAACTCCTAAATATTTTGTAAGTGTTACTCTTTCAATCAATGGACATTGACAATTTGTGTTCGATGGATTTTGACATGAGTGAATTTTAATATTAAGCTCAATAGGCGGTTCGGTACGTTTACTAATACTAAAACATAAATAATTTGTCTTTAGAGTATTGAGCGTGAGCAGGTTTGATTTAAGCCAGTCTGAAACCTGAGCCATGCCACTTTCAACACTATTTTTCACAGATTGCCAAGACTTACATACAAATCTTTCCTATTTATAATACATATTAGTGTAGATGACGTGACGTTTGTATGTGAGGAACTAAATTACCCCTCCCTCTTCATCCCATTTATGTATTTATTTATTATTACAGACAATAATATAAACACCATCTACTCGTAAATGTATATTTTTTTACAACAAAGGTGTGAAATAATCAAAACCCGGCCGAAGGAAAACGGGCACATATACGCATGTAATGCCAGGCGTAGAACTCTCGTGTTTCCACTCAATTTGGGTTAAAAGGAATAATTGCAATACAAAGGACGACTTACTGTTAGCACAGCGATTCTTCGAAGAGCTTTGCAAATCTTGCTACCCGTAGGCATGGAATAGGTACTCTTGTACCGTGTACTTACTAAAATAAATAACTCTTTAATCTTTTTCAGGATAAAATTATTTAAGGAAGTGATGGCCGAGTAATACGATTTTTTTCTTTTTTTGTTGACTTCAACACAAATACTGCAAGTTCGAATCCAACTGTAGGTACTCATGAGTTTTTCTGAACTTAAGTACAGTGGTTAGTCACACCACGAGCTTTGTGGTGAATGAAAACATAGAGAGGAAACCTACATATGTACGAAGAAATTCAACGGCGTATGTATAGTCGTGCTTGAGTAACGGCGTTAGATCGCCATCTGTCATGTTGGCAACTAAAATATATCTCTGGCGGAAAGTGGGTATTGGTGGGTAATCTATATGCCTCTGTTTTCTTTTCCTAGCAGGTTTTTTTTCTTGGAAACGGTGGTAACTTTAGTTTTTATTAAGTATGTGACGTTCAATAAATGTACCTGTGTCCCTTACGTTGAATAAAATATTTTGAGTTTGCTTAGCTCCGGGGACCCTTGTGGAAAGGTGTGAGGATATAAATATATATAAAGTTATTTCAGTGACGCAAACCCACAATCTAATAGTAGCATAGTAAAGCTTTAATAACGTTAAGTTTAACGTTGTTTAATATCGCTACGAGGCGTATTGAGGCTATACTAGCTCGGTGCGAGAAAGTCTCCATTTGCCACCATTAACCCAGGACGCTATTTACTCGCTCCACCGCCATTAACTAATGGCGCCTTGCAAACAGACTTGCCTTAGCTTAGACTTTACATTATAATGCTTCTTCGGTGTATATAACGTTGTATTCATTATATTTGATTACTTTATTAAGTATAAGTATTTGTATACAAATTGCATCTCCCAATCGATCAACCGGGTTGGTCGACCTACCCGAACCGTGCACCTTTTTTTCACGTTTTATAAGTACCCATCTAGGCCTATGTGACATAAAAATATTTTAATTTAGATTTTGATCAATTTGACATTTACTGCTGCTTTTTTAGCTGTCACTACGTGCTCGCAGTAGATTCGGACCTATTAATTTAAAGTTTTATTTTATGACTACATTTATTTATGTGTTTGAATGAACTAAAATTGTATATGTAATTTTTTTATTCCATTTAAATTACACAGATGTCGCTAGTATATTTAAGCATACATAGGTAGTAAGTACTTGCATCACGTGTGATCTATGATTGTCGCTATGTGAATAAACTGAATATTAATATCGGATCTTCTGAATTATATTTTACGATTGAGTGATAATTTTAATGAAACCAGTGATAGTGTTTTTATTGTTGCTGTTTTACTACTTAACCGACTTCAAAGAATGAGGAGGTTAGAAGATCCGCTATAAGTTTTTTTTTTTTTGTATTTTTTATATTTTCATCGATTTCTCCCTTATTTGCGAACCGATTCTCAAAGTTATATTCACTTGGATAAATCCGACAAAGTTTTCATAATATCCTTACTAAGAGAATAAAGCAACATGGACCATGGACTACGAGAAAGCCAAAGTGGGCTTAAGTTTAAATAATTAATATTCTTAAAATGTATCTTCACCCGTTCCGAGTGCGATTGAGTAAGAAACACTTGTGTATGTAATCTATATCTGAACTTTAAAACCTTCACTAGGTACTATAATATTAGGAGGATATAGTATATTATAAAGTGGTGTCATAAGTGCTCCTAGAACAATGCTAGTTTTTGCGCAACAACAGCTGTACTACGGAAATTATTAATGTAGGTTACCTCTTACTTTAAAAACAATTTAACTTTAAAATATTACACAAGAGAGTTCGCCGTTGTAATACACTAACTTGGAAATAGCGGATGCATTTTTAATTATATTTTTCTTTTCTCTGAACCTGTTTTTGTAGTAACATATTTTGATATAGCATATGACTCTTTTTATCGTATCATTTACTATAATATTTACAAGTGTAGTTCAAATATGTTAATACAGACATATATCACGCCGAGTGTCTCACGGGGTAGGTAGTCTATTCCATTTCCGTCGATTTTTACTCTCTCTCTCTCCTTACAAATTCAATAAAATTACAAACGGTAGAATTGATGTGGTATTTAAAAAGTGCAATTGATATTAATTGCTTTCTGTCAAAACAAGTAATCTACATTCGAAAGCTAGATCTCTATCTAATTTGTTCTCGCCGTGCTGCTTATGCTATTTTTACTTGTCTTTAAAGTTTAAAATGCCTTTCGTTCAAATTAAAAGAACGACAAGTGTTACAGGTTTCGCAATTAAATTCTGTAACAAAGTGTGTGCAGCCTTCTAATTGCTTACGAGGAGTTGCAGCGGTTGCTCAGCCACCCTTCTTCGGCCCCCTATAAACACCCTCCGGCATAGCCTCCACCTATGCTTTACAGCCAAGTACTTGAGATGTCCCAGTTGCGAGGCACAAATCATATCAGGTTTCGACGGAAAGGAGGGGAACGGAAGGATTGGCTGAAGAAATTCGTATTTCAAAGCTATAATGCTCTTTTGTTAAGTTGCGTATCTATATAAGTACATATATCGTTGTCTAGTTACCATAACACAAGCTATGGTTAAATTGGGACTACGTCAATCTGTGTGGAATTCTTAATTCAAAAGTGTTGGAATTAATAGACAGAGATAAGTAAGTCGGTTCAGTTACGAGTCAACCATCTCTGATGTCTGTCTACAGGTTTGTGTGGAGCCCAGGTAATCGATTATCCATGTAGAAAGGGCTGCGAAAGCTTGATAGCAGACGCTTCGTGTAAAGACTTGGAAGTAGGTGACATCAGTTAGATAGAGTGTCGACCCCAACAATGTTTGGCTTAAGGATCTGAGTAACTTTAAGAGTTTTGTGTCACAAAGATACATTGAGCGTTCGTGCAAGTAGGCTTTAAACCACAAAATCATTAATATCAATTATTTTTAAAACCTCTACACAAGCCGCTTTACTTTACGATTGAAGTAACGCCACACCTCCACCTCTATGTGGAGAGAGTTAACTAATATGTACTTTGTATTAATTTGGCTCTGTTTTCACCGAGGAAAGACATTTACTGTTGTCGTATATCAATCAAACGCCTACTTTCTTAAAAGCAATAGGTAGTATTTTTTAACAGCGCTGTACTAAAAATAAATTTATACATAATATATGTTCACGCCTTCCTACGAACGTTCCCGAATGGCTGAATAGAGGTATAACTGCCTTTTCTTTTCGTCCGAGATACTTTAGGTGCCAACGTGACAGATGGCGAGTCCGTAGCCGTATCCCAAGCTGAACTACGAATAAGTTGAATTTAGGCCCAATTTGCAAGTTGTCTTAGATATTTCTTGTATCATAGAACTCTTGGTTTGATAAAATCAGTAATGACTATTTCTTACTGGCAATCTGAAAATACAACAATGCTGACATTAACATGATTATGAAAGCTTAGTGGTATTCTTAATTCGATACTTTAAGCCCATAAAATCAAATATTTTACTTTATAACTTTATGTGATATATATTTTTATGTTTATATTTAAGAAGAAACAATTGAACACTGCTGTTTTTTTTAATTATTTGTTTTCGTACTAAGTATATCAATTCTATATAAATAAACTGTCCACAGCCTACTATTATGTTCTGATTTATCGTAGCCATACCCAGTAAACAAAAATGCTTTATCATTTAAAAGTCAGCCATTGAAACAATCTATCCCCGCTCTACGAAAAATCAGCATAGGACCTTTTAACACCGCATACAATTTATCATAGTGCGTTTTACCTGAGTTACTTCGGTCCGGTGATTCAGCGGTTGGTTCGGCCTCGTCACGTGGTTATTGTTCGCCTGGTGTCCGTCGGAGGGCTCGCTAGCGGACGTGATTAATGAACGTGTATTCACACAGGGCTGATCAATCAATCACAACTAACCTGTTGCCTTACTGTGGTTTTGCACCCAACGAGCTCAAAGGCTTCTTGACACCATTTCTAGGTTTGTGTACGTCATACTTACTTGCTTTCTCATTTCTCTCTGGTTGTGTTGACATTGTGCTCGCATTCGATTTTGCATTGCTTTGAGAGTACGTCTACATTTCTCAGAATTTTATACATACTTATTTACATTTCGTTTCGCAAGAAAGCTATAGCGTAGAAATACATCTTTACAAATATATTTCAAGTTATTAAACATAATTAAGCCCCGAAGGTTTCATTTTATAAGAATTCATGAAATTACGTAATTAGGTATATGAAAGGTATCGATAATTCTTTGTATCGTATAACAAGACACAAGATGTAAAGGAAGCCATGAAACCTCAGTTAAATCAAATCAAATCAAAATCTTTTTATTTCACATAGGCCCAGGTGGGCACTTATAAAACGTCGAAAAAGAAGTCTCAAATAATCCCTGAGCTTCAGTAATTATTTTGTGGGGTTCTTCATAACCAAAATTCAGCAAGTAGCAATTGATTGTACCTCCGGTACACTCAATACATACAAAACTAACTTATAATAAAAATATTTGGTTCAGTGTACCTTTTCAAATTTATGGTAACAACGTCCCTTTATATTGTAAGGTATTCCCAACGAATTTTTTCTCATATAATATTCGTTTTGATGAAGAACTTTCGAAACACTCAATTGAACGGTTTCTTTGTTGAATATCAATAAACGTACCCTTTTTCCCTTTACATTTGGGTATTTCAGTATTCGATAAACACCAATTTCCGCTGGAATATCCAAGGCAGTACTTTTTATTTACATTATACAATAAGATTGTCATTAAAACTGACTCCATCACAAATTGCATATATCTCCACGCCTACTCACTTAGGTCCCTGAAGAGGTAGGCGGAGGTGTGTAAGGTCACACCTATTTTTTGCTAGACTTTAGTTGGATATATAGATAGATCTCTCTGGCTCTGTCACATAGGCAACTGCGTACTGCGTAGCTTGCCAGAATTCATTGCCGTTTCTCAAGCACTACCTACTATGTATACTATACTAGGTTTGCTCTCGATATTTTCCTTCACCGTAAAGTTCGTGGTGTGACTAATTACTGTACTTAATTCCAGAAAAATACTCATTGGTACAGTCGGGATTCAAACTTGTAATATTTGTGCTGCAAGCTACGACAACTAGGCCACCGCGGCTCATTTGCAAAGTAACGCTGTAGAATAAGACATAATGATCAAAATAACGTATATTAAAAATATTGTTTGCGTTATTGCAATGAGGGTACGTTCTATCTATACTTTAACCCTACTTAGTTGTCGCATAAGAGATTAAAAATGGTCTCGCTATCTGTCACGTTGGCTCCTTAAATATATCTCGGCGAAAAGTGAAAAGAAAACTACAACTCTCTGGGAGTTGGGAAGGCGTAAGATACTTTGAAAACATCTTAACCGAAGCAAGTATACTAACAACTTTGAATATTTGTTACTGTAAAACTAATCATACATCGTCGCGCTATCCCACAAGGATTATATTTATTTAGGATAGGTGCAAGCACAACAGATGCCGAGACTGGCACGGACTGTCGATACGACTTAGCATAACGTTTTCGACGAATTTCATCATGGACGTGTGTTTATGAAGTCTATTATTATAGGGGACATGATAAATCCATCCGTTTTAATCACGTTGATTTGTACCCATAAGTTATTTGTCTGAAAATATCCCAAATATAATGATTAAATTGCATTCATTCAATATTTCTAGCATACTTTATTGCGTCAGATTTGAAAGGTGGTGTTATACGATTATCGCGTTTATACGAGCGAGACGTCCCGCTGCGACGAATTGTTTCCAACACTGCAGGTGGCAGTATACTTTAGCCATACAAAAGTTACTACGCCATTCATTACAGAGTAGGTAGAGAGAGTACATCAGTCCTCTCTGAACTTCTAGACCATTTTTGCTTCATTTACATTCACCAGTCGGCAGGGATGTGAGTTTGGCACCGTTTCCAAAGCGAGAATGCAAATTCTAACGGGTTAGGCAGAGAGGGTAGAGCGCCAGTTCTCTCTTAACTTACATTCCTCATTCGCTTAGTCCACATTCATCAGTCTCTTCATAACTACCGACTACACATACGCCTTTGAATTTCTTCTCAAACGTATACAGGTTTCCTTCTCATCTAAGATGTTTTCCTACACTGAGAAGCTCGTGGTGTGATTAATTTATTATACTTAATTTCAGACGCTTTAATTTTAATTATTTTTATTATATGCTACAAATGTTTTTTTATTCTTACCTTAAGTATAGACCTTTATTTTTTAAAAGCCATTGCAAATGCACGTTAGGTCGTAAAATGTTCCGGGTCTAAAGCAGCTTAGCAGGATCTATTAAGTTGAAGTGAAATTACTTCTCGTTTGATCCGTTCCGGATTTCGAAACAATGTAGCTTTCCTCGAGGACACTCGAGCCTTCCACTTGGGAATCACTTTGCGGCCGTCACTGATCCTAGCTAAGAGTAGTTACGCTAACTCTCTTGGAGCCATGAAGTTTAGTCAAAGATCTCACTGTAAAATTATTATTATTGTGGTATAAGTGCCGCGATTTTGTTTTTTTTTAACAACCAATATCTTCTTCTATTATATCCGAAGTCCTATCTTAAAACGATGGAACGAACGAAAATCTTTCGCTTACGTGTCGTGTACAATAATTTTGTTAGCGTCAATCTTGAGACCTAACTAAATCATATTACGAAATATCAACGCTAATAGAATGTTAAAACTTAAAATGTACATAAAGGCTGGCGTCGCTTAGAATTTCAATCACTATAGGACCTTTCAGAAAATGCCTTGTTTGGTTTATTAGATACATACAAAAGGTTTTTCGCCCCCCCAACGAACTGTCACCCTAATTCATTGAATGATGACGTACGATAAAGTTTTATCAGTGTAACAAATACCATTTTCCAAATGGCTCTTTTGGGTTGTATGGATAAGTTATGAGTGGTATTATGTGTAATGAACGACATCACTTTTACTTTGGGGATTGGGAATGCATGTGATTATAAACATTACCTTATTCTTATTTTGAATACGCCGGTTTTGAGGCGAGCATGTACGAAAATACTGACGAATGAGGATATAGCGAAACGAAGAGAGGAAACTGGTGTTCTACTCTCTCTGTCACTTGGCGTGATTATATAATCTTCTCACGGCAGTCAGAAATGAAACTTCACATACCAACAAACATCGTCACACATTTAATTTTACTTAACGGGTATCAGGTTCGTCATATCTTTAAGAGCCGGATAAAGAAAGATCAGAGCTGATGCTGCTCGTTTTCTTCATAGCCGATGCCTTCTACCTTATGTGCTATTGAGTGGTGCTCAATCAGAAGCAACTGAAATAGAGGCAGGAGATCTCCCGGTAATTAAAATCGACCAGTTCGAATGCAATAAGCAATACTTTTCCCAGGTCTGCAATTGCCATCATCAAGAGTGCGATAGGGACAAATATATACAGGTCAGTTGCATCTGTCACATTCGCACTTACTTACATTTTATCGTTATCTTTACTCAGAGTAAGGATAATACTAAAATAGGGCGTCTTGTGTTGTCAGATTTATTTTTGCATTCTCGCAATCAGTAAGATTACCATAAATTTAAAATGCATTATACTTGCAATATAATGGTTATCTCTCCCTATACACAATATGTGACTTCGAGGTGATAGACGATTGCTACGCTACATTTATAGTGAAGCGATCGTCCAAAGACCGGGCTATTGATTACCAACTAGAGGACTTACCTGCCACCTTGGCAATATGATAAACAGCACGTACTGGCGAAGATGTAGACAAGGAAGGAGGTGTAGGTAAGGAGGTGTGTACATCGATAACGCGTGCGTAGTAACTCTTATTGTATGTAGAGAACCGTATCCGGTAGCGTGTTTGGGATGATTTTGTTATTGGATTCATGTAGAAGGACTCATATTGCGCCAGCGAGTACGATAACTTGTTATATGTAGCTTTCAGTAAATGAAAGCTCGTAGCACGGAGCAGTTGAATACTCATAGGACGTAATACAAAGACCTAAAGCTTTACGGTAAAGAAAACCGTTTTCAAAGACGTATGTATAGCATGTGGGTAGGATTGAATATTTCAGGCAATGGTTAAGTTAGTGAATTTATAAATAAGCATAGGAAATCATGACATAAGGTAGGTCTAAGTAATATATACTTCGTTATCATATTTCATATATCGTATTTGATATAACACCAGTGGATCATGTGATCTGATATATTGTTATCAGTTATTATGTGCCTGTTTGTCCTTTACTCTCGTATCAAATAGGGAAAGGGGAAAGTCAAAGTTTTTATACGAATATCATCCATCTCTACAGCGATGAAACGGAAACTTCTCAATCAAGTTTTAACATTCTCGATACAAAAGTTTTCTCTCATATTGTTGCATAATTAACATCGAAGTAAAATGATCTTTAATGGCATTTATATATCCTCACGCCTTCCCACAAGGGTCCCCGAAAGGGTAGGCAGAGGTGTATAAGGTAGTTCCCAAATACACAAGTTTTCAATTATGATACTAACAATGTTCATGCTATTAGAGGCAGGAAAAGATAATGATTGCTTTGAAGTTATACTTGTTGGCAGCGGGACAAAGTTTCACGAACTCAGTGAACTGAACGGACGATTTATAGCCCGCACCCTCTCGACTACAAGTTATGGGTTGGATAGTGGCCCACATACTCCCGGACTATAACTACTCGTAATAACACACGCTGCCAGAGTTGACACTAAGCCATGCCAAAGTTACATTGTTATGATATTTCAAGTTAATTTGGTCTAACTTACGGTAATAGCAAGCGAAATGGTTCGTTTGTCACTAGGCTTTGGATGTCATTTGCATTACTAAGACTATCATGATGCCCATCAATACTGAAGTGATTTATATTTGCCGAGATATTACGGGGTCTTAATAGCTATAAACGTTGTGCCTTAAAACTATTCCCATTAACTGTAATTTACAACATAACAGTACAGATTTATAGTAGATGGTAATCAATACATGTGCTGAGTGCTAGTTTGTTCTGAGATAGAAACAAGTAAGCATATAGTAAACTAGTAGACCCGGCCACGCGTTGCTGTGGCTAAGGTTTTTATTATCATGCCAAAAATAATATTTTGACCAAGTATCATACCTGTGGAAGCAATAGTTGAAAACCGTGTTTAATGTTTTTTATTTAACACCCCTGCGTTCCACCTTGCGGGTGAAGTTTCATAAAATCCGTTCTTAGCTGACCTCTACACCGCGTAAGGAATACTCCTACCAAAATTTCTCACGACTCACATTTTTTGTGAGCCGTCGCACGTGAACTAGCGTTCTACTCTATGTCATTGTATGTCTTTGTTTAATAATATTCGCATATATGCAATCTATAAGCCAGGTCCTTTCGCAGTTTTGAATAATGATGACAATACAAAGTTAAAGTACGGCCCGTGATCTTATAAATGAATGGCGGCAAGTTTAAGCTTAGCACTAGATATACTACGATCAGAAATTTCCGGTGTGGATAAATAGAGAATGTAAGTTTTGTTCAAAATCCGTCTAAACTCTGGCATTAATTTAATGGATGGCAGGAACGACGCCAAACGAGGATTATAATTTGGCGCAACAAGGGCAACCCGGCTTTGCTAATTAATTTTGTAACGTCCATTTCCGAATGTTGTATTTCTCATAAAGACTCATTTCGCATTCTCCATTAATTTTACATAATCTCACCAATTTAAATCTAAATCCATTTAGTATTTTTAAGTGATACGCGATAAGGTCTCTCATTCATATAAAAGTGGTGAATTTGACAGTAAATTTATATATTTTTAGGACCCGCGGATTTCTCTAATCTGAGAGTTGTTTAAGCATTTACCTTTAAAGTCAAGATTGTAGTTGTAGTCATCGTGATCTGTCCCTATAATTTTTGCTGAAGTTTGTAGTGTCGTATATTAAAATCACGAAATTAAATTTGAAGGAAAACATCGCGAGCAAATTGTGCCTCTGTATCCTCCCCTTCTGCTATGCTGGCACCTAAATTTAACTACGCCAAAAGTTAGTTGCTATTACACCTCTGGGTACCCGATCGGGTACCCCTGTTTCAAGGTGTGTTTTGCATACAAATTTATAGGTATAAAAAGCTTTTTTATTTTGACAATATCTTCAATACTTTGTCGTATTCATTTAGCAATGTAGTTGTAAATTACAGCCAAACTTATCTCCTAGCAATAACAATAAAAAAATAATGATCCACAGATAAAAATAAGCAGGCAAACTAATGGCACATTAAAGCTATGGACATTTCAACCTAATGATACTGGAGGTTTACGGTCTAAGTAACGACGACTTTGTATGGAAAAAATATTACGGGGAAAAGAAAATTTAATCAAGAAGATACAATAAATTCTGGTCGGCAAATGAGCCATAAAATGCAGGTAATTTAAATGAATGCTGACATAAGGTAAATGTGACTTTCATATTTCAATGAATATTCGATGCTGTCGACATTTTAATGTACCTACTTTAATGTATTTTAATTTATATTTTTGAGAAAAAGAAATGAGAACTGTAAAGTTTAAAAGCTGGTTTTCAATCCTGAAGTGAATTAATGAAATCTTTTAACCAAGATCACAATTTTAGCTTTTTATTTTTCCCTATAAGAACTTAATAGGCTTCATGTTTAGATATGTACGCTGAAAATCATCTTTGGAGAGGAATGTTTTCAGGCAATTTATTTGAGCGCTACCTACATAGTGAAACGAGGAATCGTCTCGAGTTAGTAAATTTTATCATTTATCAGTGGTTTACCTTGGAAAATTAAAAGGAGTGTAACCGTATAATTTAAAATGTAACATATCATGTCCACACCGGTGGATGGGAGGTGGCGTGAATCAACAATTAGTTTCAACGTCCATTGCGAAGACTTAGTTTTTATATCAACTTGCTGAACAATTAAAGCGCTGCCGCCGCTTTCTGTTGAGGATAAATTACACAGAAGGAAAGGGTAAATCAGGAGCTGTATTATTTTTATCGGTTATCGAGTTAGTTTACCTTTACCTGTGTAACACTTCGGGGACCCTTGTGGAAAAGTGTGAGAATAAATTGTGATAATGATTTAAAGAGCTTCCATATTCAGTGGCAGTTATGGGAAGTGAAAGGAGTTACGAAGAAACTTGTATCATTGGTAATATTCAATGCATTCGTGTTCCTGAAGACAGTATGTAATTATATCATGTCCTAAAGACGTCATATACAGTGGAGAGGAAATAAAAGAATAATTTAAAGAGAATTTGTGATATATTTACTAGACAGGTTTTCGTATTCACATTTATCACGTACAAAAAATAAAGGGGTGTAAATATATCTCTGAAAATGTAACAAGACAACATAAGTATGTTTCAAACTAGACGAGGTCAGTCGAGGAAAAGGAAGGGGCGGGGGCCTAGGGCGGAGCTCGGCGGCGGCGCGCACGCCGCCCGCACAGTAGCCGCTGGAACGCGTGCCGGAACTCCGGGCTGAACACTGTATAGATGATCGGGTTCAGCGTCGAGTTAAAGTAGCCCAGCCACAGAGACAGTGACGTCAGGACCGGGCTCACCTCGCAGTCGCACGTCGGCACTAGGATCGCCAACACGAAAAATGGAAGCCAGCATGCTACGAACGCACCGGTTATTATTGCCAATGTCTTGGCCGCCTTTCTTTCACGTTTAGAGTCGGCGGCCTCTTTAGGTTTGCGTCTCACCAGTGTGGGGTAGTACGCTGCTGCTACGGCGCCGTAGCCGGTAGTTGGGGGATCGGCTTCTAGGCCGTTGGCACACGACTGTTTTTCGGGGCTCGTGTTATTGGAGGACACGTTAGTGAAGCCCGTCGTGGTAGTCTCGGAGATGGTTGGTAGCGGTCGGCCTATGACCGCAACGACGGCGGCCGCGATGCCACCGCTGCCACCCGCCGCCACCAGTGCACCGCCAGCCGGCACAGGCGGGGGACCCACGCCACCTCGTGCCGTGGCGCCTCGTCGCCGCCTTATTCTTTTTCTAGCAGTTTGATATATTCGCCAGTACAATATTAGTATTACTAGAACTGGCACGTAGAATGACGATGCTGTCGCGAAAATTTGGTATCCCACATCTTGACTCACAACGCACCGCTGGTCTTCGGACACTCTGCGGTTCCAATCAGGATCTTTCCACCCCAGCAGCGGCGCTATGCACACGAGGAAGCTAGCAACCCATACACAGCCAATCATTAGGCCTACTCGACGCGCCGTACGCGCGTGGATGTAGTCTATATTTGTCACAGCCCAAAATCTGCAGAGAAAATTGTTTTATGTCAGAAACATTGCAATCTTTCATGCACAAGATACATCTTGCACTGTACCAATGAGTTTTTCTGATAGCCGTGGTGGCCGAGTGGTTCGAGCAGTTGCCTGCGACGCAAAGGTCGCAAGTTCGAATCCCGACTGTACCAATGAGTTTTTCTGAACTTAAGTACAGTGATTAGTCACACCACGAGCTTTACGGTGAAGGAAAACATCGAGAGGAAACCTGCATACGTCTGAGAACAAATTCAAAGGTGTATGTATAGTCGTGCTTGAGTAACGGCGATGGACTCGCCATCTGTCACGTTGGCACCTAATATACCTGTGGCGGAAAGTGGGTGTGTGGGTATTACCTATACACCTCTGCCTACCCCTTCGGGGACCCTTGTGGGAAGGCGTGAGGATATATTATTATATTATATTATTATAACATTCCAATCTTTATGTACCTTCCTGATCTCGTATACATTTTCATGGAATGACACCTCCTACTAATATTAAAATGTGAAAGTTTGTTAGGAAGTTCATTATTCAATTCAATCACGCAAGAACGGCTGAACGGAATTTGCTAAAATTTTGGCACGGAGGTAGATTGTGAGTTGGATTAACACATGGGATATATTCAGATCTACAGAAAAATCCACCATAGCATTAAAGCGGGTGAATAATGGGAAACGGTGAGTAAAAAAATATATCGTTTCACGAGGTGTTTTTTTATATACTACAAGAGTACCAAACAAGCATACGGCCCACCTGATGGGAAACGGTTATCGTAGCCTATTTACGCTCACGATACCGAAGTATCACTTGCGCGTTGCCACTCTATTGTCGGAGAGTTATACTGTGTTGACAGCATCATAGGACAAGTCCCTCTGCTGCCAGCACAATATAACAATCTTCCCCCTCCCCAAAGAGATCATTAACGCGTAGGAACACAACACAATAAATTGAGTTATTTGGCTACGGACTTCAATAAGGTGGAGGTCCTGCCTCAGTCGGGCAGCTCTAAATTCGAACGGAGAACCCCGTTATGCTCTACCCCACCTTTTTTTTTTTTTACAACTAGAGTGGCAAACAAGCATACGGACCCACCTGATGGAAAACGGTTACTGCAGCCTATTTACGCTTGCAATACCGAAGAATCACTTGCGCATTGCCACTCTGTGTTCGGAGAGTTATACTGTGTTGGCCGCACAATGGGACTAATCCCTCTGCTGCCAACACAATATAACAATCCTCCCCCTCTGCTCATTACTGGAAACCTTATTCACCGCGTAGGGACACAACAGAAAAAATTGTGTTATTTGGCTACGGACTTCTATAAGGTGGAGGTCCTGCCCCAGTCGGGCAGCTCCAAATTCGAACGGGAAACCCGTTATGCCCTACCTCTCTTAGTTTAGTGAAATAGCTCTTAGGTTAGTGAAATAGCGTAAAAAACAGTTTATGTAAGGGTATAATGTCATAATGTAGCTTGCAGTATCAAAATGGCCGACCTGTCGAGTGCGATGGCGACGAGGTGGAGGATAGAAGCGGTGCAGCAGAGCACATCGCCCGAGGTCCACATGTCGCAGAGCTCGGGCCCTAATGTCCAGCGCTGTGCCACCTCATACACGGCGCCGAAGGGCATCACCAGACAGGCCACCAGCAGGTCCGCTACGGCGAGTGACAGGATCAGCTTGTTGGCCGCGCTGCGCAGGTGCCGCTCCAGCAGAATAGCCGCTATCACGAACACATTACCTACGAACCACATATGTTTAGTGAGAACATCAACAAAATTGTATCGGGACTAAAAGTTATCCTTTTCTGATTCTGACAGCGTGTATGCAAAATTTCATGATGATCGATTCGGCAGCTATGACTTGTAAAACGTAACAAACAAATTTATTCCGCATTGTGTACCTACATTAGCAGAAATAATTAACATAATTATTTTTTTAAAACAATATAATATATATAGTACCATTATGACTGTTTCCATTATTTTATTGTAGTAATTGCACCCTTTGATTGACATCTATTATTAAGATTCCTATCCTAGGATAAAAATAGACGTTATACTCTCTCGTTGACGCCAGATGACGAGTCACAATAGATTGGATAGATTCATAACTGGCATGAATCCTCGAATTTCTTCATTGCGGATTCGATGTAAAAGCGCCCCGCAATAAATTTTTTCAAGGGATTGCTACAGCCATTGTACTATTTTTAGGCTTTTTCTGATATACCCAGAATTGACTGCCGTGAAATAAAGATAAATTATAGATGTAAATGCAATCTTACCGACTATGGTGGCGAGTATGAGTAATCCGAGCACAATAGCCTTGGCAGCGCGCACGAGGGCGGGTGAGTCGAAGGGCGCGGAAGCCTCCCACCATGTCGCGTTGGGCCCCGCGGTGACGTTCCAGGCAGGCTGCCACTCGCTGCTGTTCCATGTGAGGTTCTGCTCCGGCAGCCGGTACAGCGCCTCCCATTCCAGCAGCTCGTCGCTGCCCTCCGCGCCCTCCATCCCCCCTCACCGGGACTCCACCGCACCTATTACTGTACTCAAAATAATGGTTTGTATGATGTCACACTCATTAGATTGTCTATATCTTATCTTCTTCATTGAGTAGGTATAAAAAAAGTCACAGAGGTATTTCATGGACATAAGTGAAAAAATCATTTGCAACCTTGAAAACTAGATAGACCCTTTACCAGAACAAGGGTAAGTTACCCTTCTGCCTATACTTTCGGAGATCCATACACCTATCTATACGACATTGTTATTGAAAATCTCGCTATGTTTCCTTTCATCATAATGCTGGTGCTAGTATACGTCACAGTAAGTAGGTAGGTACTTGGCCACAGACAAACACAAACTTCCGCGGCGAACTTATTATTTATTTTGCAAGTGACTACTCAAAACTCTTCAGCCATTACTGTTCCTTAATTAATATTACTGACGTGTCGTAATAAACAAACGCACTCTATTAAAGCTCTATGTGTTTAAATACGACTATCTTGATCGAATAGCTTGTAATTTAATATCAGAGTCACAAACAAGTTGATGTCGTCAGTCACGATGTGAGTTCATTAGGAACCATTGTAAAAGGAATCTACTTACTATTCGTGTTGTATTTTTGGAAGATGTAGCTCAAAGCTCGGTCCACCATCGTTAGATTTAGTTTATTGCTTTCGTTCCAATCTGTAAGGAAAACAAAATTACATTTAATACATATAATCTTTGAATAGTGAGGAAGACCACGTTCCAACTACCTGGATCAAATCAATCGGATGCTCAAGGACGGGAACGTTGAGAGTACTCGAAACCGACGAGCATGTATGAAGAGACTGATGAATGTGGACGAAGCGAAAGAGGTATGTAGGAGGTCTAGAGAGAACTGACGCTCTATATTCTCTGCCTACCCCGTTAGGGACTCGGCGTGATGATATGACGACGATGATTAATGCACCTGATTTTTATTCAGTGTTCGCCTGCCGATGTCATATATGATCTCAGTGAGTATCATTATTATTAAAAAACGTCGTGGTGTGATAAACAAGTGATTTTGACTTTGCAGGATAGCAAAACCATTACGGGTCGCCCGTACTGAGATTCAATTAAAATTTTCCGGCAGTGGTATTTATTTGGAAGAGCCTGCGTTCATATTGGGCATTGAACATTTCGCTGCAACAAACTCCCAATTCACTAGTAGATATGTCCAATCGCCAAACAGCTGCTGTTTGTAGTTAATTGGTAGAAATTTGCATAGTTTGGCTGGAATAACATTCATGCAATGATCATAGAGAGCATTTTAAGCTACTAGTTTAAAATGCAGTAGTGTTACCAACTGTGGGTGTTCGACCGCTTGTATAACGGGGGTGTTTTGAAGAATTGTTCGACATGATGCCCACTTCTACCTTCTATCACCGCACCTTTCACCATCGACGGGGAATTCATCCCCATACCTTGGAACCAGTATGGTCTCGCACTGCGCGGTTCCAAAGGAGTTTCGTTCCCCGATCGCTCAGGCTGTCGAATGAGCTCCCTGTTGAGGTTTTCCCTGGAGAGTACAGCATGGAGTTCTTCAAAAAGGGTGTGAAAAGATTCCTGCAGGGTCGGCAACCCGAGAGTGATACCCTGGTGTTGTAAACGTCCATAGGCGGCGGTAACCGTTTACCATCAGGCGGACCGCATGCTTGTTTGCCACCCGTGGTATAAATAAAAAAATAAGAGACCTTTAACCCATCGTTATCATAATGTAGCATTGACGTTAATTTGCAATGTAAAATATCAATAAATTATATCTATACGTCTTCCCACAAGGGTCCGCGAAGGAACAGCTGTGTAACAGAAGTGAAACAGTAATCGTTTTGCCGGTGATATATTTAGGTACCCATGTGACAGATAGCGATTGCTGTTTCCCAAACACGACTGTAATATACCCACATCTTTGAATTTCTTTTCCAACGCAAGCAGGTTTCCTTTCAATATTTTCCTTTACAGTATAGCTCTCGGTGTGATCATCACTGAAGGTTAGTTCAGAAGAAATTTATTTGTACAGTTTGGGGTATTCGAACTGTGCAATCCCTGTGCTTCAGGCGACTTTTATTCACTCAGCACCAAGACTCATTAATGATTGATTATCAATTCAGTTTTAATCAATCACAGCTTCCTAACCATGGTTGTATGCTATGGAAGTATATGTAGCTGATTAGTTGTGTGTACATAATTTTATTATATCGTTGGACGAGATATCAATTTGCCAGATACAGCGGCGTCGGTCAGGACCCGTCCACTAGGGGTCATGACCTTATACAGTTTTGGATTAACTCAATCATCAGTCGTCTGTGTATTCGCAACTATAAAGTTAAATTATTTAACAACAACATGTACCAATTGGCAACACAAACAAAAAACCGTCGGACAACCTGCCATGGAGTTCACTGCAAGTAAAATAGTTAATTGGCTTCATCAGAGCATGAATTGATGTGAGTTTTTTGTAGTAGATCCTGTGAATAAGGGATCAGTTATAATTTGAAGTGAAGTAGTTAGTTCTCAAACGGATGTCAATAAGCTCACTTCAACGATGATAAGACATATCCACTATTGATATTGTGTCTGTCTATTCTTCGATGTATTAAAATTATTTGTGAGTCAATTGACAGGTTGTTTATCTTAGTGCATTCCGTATTAAATTACCGACATTGATTTGTAAAAAGTCTGTGGTCCTAAAATGTATTGTACGGATGCCTCGTCATGCGAGTTAAACTAGAAGTATTGTATTTTTTATACATTATAACTTAATTTGGCAAAATAAAATTATTGCCCCCTGCCAATCAGGGACTGGTCGCTAGCTATTTATAAGAATACTAATGGTACCCCGCGGTGTCAACGACGTAAGATTAGATTTTCATGGGTAGATTTTTCGGAATAAAATGCCCTCATGATCACCAAGATATCAACCTATATCTGTAATTCTATTCCGTTCCGCCGTTCTGGCGTGATCGTAACAAACGTCCTCCAAACTTAGCTTTTTAATATTAGTAGGATAAAAGTCTAAAGTGTATCTCATAATTTTCTTTCGATGATATTCATATACCGTGTTAGTGACAGGTGACGAGGGCTAAGCAGTCATGGCACCTTTATTAAGTCCGGTATAAATCAAAATCCTTTTGTTTATCTCATTTGCGCAGCCCGAGGGCAACAACAAAGTTCGCGACGAGACAGGACAAACGTCTGGCGATGCGAGCATGATCTGTTTACTTTTACCCTGATACGTAATTCGTTATCAAGTTAATTTACTTTAGGAGCTGTCGTAAGTAGGTTAGGCGTGTTTGTAGCCTTCATTGGGCAGCAAACACGACGGCTGGAGAGATTGATTTGAAGCCCACAAAATTTATTGTACATATTTTGGGTGAAACGGAGACTTGGATAGGTTCTTGGAATATGTTTGTAATATTTATCATCAACAAATACAAATTTCATTACATATTTATTTTAATTGAACACATATATACGTACGTATATATATCTTGATTTTTCCTTGTAAAACAAAATTTCGAGTCATGGATGTTTTAATACGTGTTTCGCTATGCGGTATTGAAGGCAGGTAAATGTTTGATATCCAAGCTCAAAGGATGGGAAAGTTAGACCAATCGAAGCCGGTATGTATGAAATATGGACGAATGTAGAGGAAGCTCTAGTATATTAGTAGTAGTCTATGGAAGAAGCGAAAGAGATATGTATATCATACCAGATATACATATTATATATGTATATATAATATGTATATCTGGAGGATATGTATATATGGTGCCGCTCCTCCACATCCTCTGGCCAACTCTATATATAAACAGTAGATTCGTTTAATAAATATTGCATGCCGGCCTGATCAATTCATTATTACTTAGTAAATGTGAAGTTTGTGAAGATAAATGGATGTTCTTTCCTCACTCACACCAGAACAGCTGAACTGAATTGGATGAAATATGGCACAGAAATAGACTCAAAAATTACAAATGAAATAAAATCAAATAATCCACGGGGTTCTGTATAGTTCAAAGTTAATTTCTGAACATCAAGAATAAGCAAGCAACTACATATTCCGGGGCATACGTAATTTAACGTACATACATACATAGTTAGGGGCCCAGCCAGATTTTATTTATAAACAACATAAATACACCAACCAGAAGATTTATCAAACACAAGTTGCCGTATGTTTTTCGCAGCTATTAAGTTATTGTAAGAATCTGCAACAAATGTTAATATTATATCGATATGTTTATTGGCGTAAGGTAGGATTAAAACCTAAAATAAATCGTAGTGATTACAAAAGAGCTTTCAACTCAAACATTTTATGACTTTGGGTCGTACGAGAAACTACAAAGGTCTCGGACATACACTACATCGAATTTTCGGACAAATCTAAGCAATTGGTCTCTCCGCGAGTTTTACAATTATTCCATCCCATCTGACATGACAGGGCGCCTCACAATATTTGGTGTCTATTCGAAAGTTCTTCATGTCACGCTTGCAGGAGTATTTGTGTCTAAGCATGGGACGACCAACGGGTCCTTTGAAGTCGGCAATCTGCCCGAGCATGATGATGCCGATGACATGTCCGAGCCAGCGGAGCCTTCTCTATTTAAATATTACCGTATTACTGTTACAGTTGAGTTAAAAATAATTACAGATAAAATATATGTTCTAGATTGGTATCCTGTGGCAACATGCCAGTATAGCAATGCTGGATGGAAGGTCAAGTTCAAGGTTGACGAAGGTGGAGTATACAAGAAAAAAATTAAAGGAATACTATCCGACAGTTGCATCGTGTTATATATCCCATTATTTATGTTCACAGTAAATGTTCTTACAGCATTGGTTTACTTCAAAGTGGCGCCTCTTTTGAACACTTTTCGACACTCTCTATACAGTAGTCGGTGTTCGTGAATTGTGTAAACAAATATTTACTGATGTTCCAATATAGTTAAACATTCCACAAATAATTGATATTTAGAGGATACAATACATACTTTAGACACTTTTCATTATCTAATGTACATAGAATATATTCCTATCCTCCGCACAAAAGTCCTCGAAGAGGTAGGCAAAGGTGTATAAACCCCACATGCCCACGTAGCATGGTGAGTCTATCAGAAAAAACATTACTATAATTACTAATCCCGAATGGATTGGGACAATTTTTGTGTTGCGAGCAAACTACTACAAATAAATAAAATGTTTTTGTTTTTAATATTAAAATAAACACTCTTTACTAAATGCATATTGATTTGTATACACGGTACATTTTGTCTATCTGTATGTTTGTTCCAGCTAATCTCTGAAACCGATTTTGACGGGACTTTCACTGGCAGATGGCTGATGTGATACCCCTAGTGTTGCAAGCGTCCATAGGCGGCGGTAACCGCTTACCATCAGGCGGACTGCATACTTGTGTGCCACCCATGTGGTATAAAAAAAAAATTAAATTGAGTAACTTAGGCTACTTTTAATTTAGAAACTGAACAATATTATATTTGTTAAATTCCACGCGGACGAAGTCGCGGGCACAGCTAGTATAGAATAAATAATAATAATATAAGAGCCGAGGTAGCGTGGCTTCAGTAGTCGCTTGCAATACCAACTAGTTACTCCGGCGGTCTGTACTGTAGTGATTATAGAGACAGTAAGAAAAGTGTTAATGGACACATTCTTAGTTAACTCTATTTTAGCAATTTAAGTTAGCCTAAAATTACTCATTAGCCTCTAGGGCTAGATCGTTATTCCAATGCCGTGCTTATCACTGTAAGCACTGTATTGCAAAAAACCCTTGACAGTAGTATGGATATA
The DNA here is from genome assembly GCA_016069955.1 of Drepana arcuata. Classification (NCBI taxonomy): domain Eukaryota; kingdom Metazoa; phylum Arthropoda; class Insecta; order Lepidoptera; family Drepanidae; genus Drepana; species Drepana arcuata. The sequence continues at coordinate 41,846 of JACCPG010007447.1, forward strand.
TTCTAAACTAGCGATAGGGGCGGGTCGTCTTTTTAAATAAATTACCTTTGTATGGTGATGATTTATGCAAACCTTTTGGTAAACGTTTTGGGGAATAATGTATTCGTAAAATTTGACGCACATTCCATTCGCGAAAAATACAGATAGCACCTCCCGAATAGGTATCGCCATCCACGTAATTGATGAGTTAATTGATCAATTTATTGAAGGATACGCTGAATCACACATAACATTCGTAAAGTACTTCTGGAAACGTCTCCCTGACCTCCATTTATCCCCGACAGGGGGTCTGATAGATTGTGCCAATCAGTTGAGTATTGTTATTGGTGTATTTTATTGTACAAAACACGCAGTTAATACAATAAACAACCATTAGACGCCGCCCGCGGCGTGTCCCGCGGTCTATTCTGCCCGCAATATTATTTTAGTTGATTGAAATAATTAACCAATGCTTTATTTATTCCTCGGAGGGAACCAGGTGCCCCGATTCCAAAGATAAACATTTGCGAAATTCAAGAAACTTTTATTGTGTTTTTAATCTAATGTATGGTATAAATGAGGCTAACATGCATACGAAACTCTTGATGGTAACCGCTTACCACTTGCATTACCTGAGTTATCAATCGCTCGTTGTTAACCTTAATTTGAGTGGAGTTGCTGTGCAACCAGCATTAGATACAACCAGTAGCAACGAAAGGGAATTATAGAGTTGGAAGAATATTCTAAGATGACAAACAAGCATACACCCTCATGGTAACTGGTTGCCGTAACCTATAGGCGTGTTGGTTGGAGTTCCTGAACAGCATGAGAGAAATCCGGTCGGAACAATAGGTAATTTAATGGCATGTAAAAATATATTTAATTTGTACCCCTTAGTCCGTATAGGACTTGAATTGATAAAAAAATATCCTAATACCTTCCAACAAGAGGCAGGCAGTAGGGGTAGGCAGAGGTATATAGGTTTTTCCGCCCCCTTTCCGCCTCGGGTATATATTTTAGGTGCTAACATGACAGATGGTTAGTCCTTCGCCGTTAATTAAGCACGACTATATACATACGCCTTTGAATTTCTTCTCTACTCAAACTGCTCAAATGCTCGATGTTTTCCTTCATTGTTAACCTCGTGGTGTGACTGGGGTGTGATACCGGGATTCGAATTTGCAGTCTTTGTGTTGCAGGAATCCACTCGAACCACTCCGCCACCACGAACTTGAATCGATGCTGTTCCTATGTTATGCGACTAGAATTAGAACGGCTCATTGAAACTAATGACGCCATTGAGTAAAATCGGAACAGTACATTTTCGTTGATATTCAAGAGGTACTCAAATAAAGTACCCAATTAGAATAAATTAATCGTACCATTTTTCCCCAATCACGAGTAAGTTGAGAATCCTTACCAACAAATGAAGAAGGACGATGGTTGATAGATACATACTTTTGTCCTTAATCATTTCAGTCTTCGTGATGGTAGTCGGTCGGTATCGCTCATAATTTTAATTTAAAACACGGTATCTTAAAGGTTTCTAATGCATGTTGTTTTTTATTTCATTTTACATAAGCGCCGAGTCCCTCACGGAGTAGGCACAGAAAGTAAAGAGCTAGTTCACTTGTACTTCAACGCATAGGCTATCCAGGACTACGGTACAAATATTAGTGTTTACCTTACAAATATCCGCCCTTTGTCGCTTTTAATTAGCGGAAATAAAACCCGCAGCCAGGACCTCTGCTTATACTGAGGATAAGAATGAACAGAGCACGTTAAGGAATGGGATACGATTTACGTTAATATAGAGCTGCGAAGTCCGCCGGGAGTTTAATTATTAAGTTACAGTGCGACATCAGGATATTATAGTTCAAAGATATATCAACGTCAAGTGTAAGATTAATTATTGCTCAGTCACTAACAGCAATTACTAGTGACAGTAATGGCACGAGACCTGATTAAATACTTGGCAACAATTACGCTACTTACTGAACACCTATCTACTGCCAGAATGCGCAAGCCATCCATTTTATAGTATGGAACGTTTCGTCATTACTCAACCTTTAAATTTCATCCTTCAGTGATATTTTAAACGTACTACTTTGGCTTTTATTTTTATTCCTTTGGTCGTCAATTAGCGCGTGTTACGTAATTGGCGTGAAGCATTTCATGTTAGTCCGTGGCCGTAGCAAATATTTTGAAAGCATTCTCCTTGATTTTCACTGGTCACAGTGTTAAATAATGATGTCCTATGAAGTCATAGTTGTAATTATCCTGTTTTGTAATATATTAGTAACAACACTTTAAGAGCGTTAATTTGTCCCAAGTATGTAAATCAATATCCACATTTTTTATTTCGATCACCAACATTTGTTAGTGATTCGAGAATGGTTTAGATTCACAGTTAGAACCGATAGGTGGCGCTGCAATCGTGTTTCAGAAATTGTTAATTTTCACCCAAGCGAAGTTGGGTGGGACAGCTAGTATATTATATATTATTATTATAAGTAATTACTCATAGGTAATAGGTAAACACTGCATGACATACAATTGACATTAGAAATATATTATTTCATATCCAAAAATGATAGTCTTTTCTTTGCACACCGCTTATTTATATGCGACTGGTGAATATCGATGAACCGAAAGAGGTCTGTAAGTTTAGAAGATCTGGCGCATTAAATATACAAACTATACTGGCGATATACAAATATCGGTGTTGTAGAATGTTGTGAAGTAAGACAACCTATATACTTTTCTCCGCATTTCAACGATAATTAGACAAACTTAAATGGACAGAAAGCAATTGATGTGTTTCAGCGCAGCGCTGGAAAGTGCAATTAGCACCGTGAGTCAGCATCCGCGTATTGCTGGATATAGTCGGTATTTTTGCTATATTATTCAATTGATTTGAAGTTAGAACTACGCAGTTGTATGGTTTTAGTAGGCATACGAAAATCAGGTCGCTGGAACGTGATTTTCTCTGCCTATACACACACGAGTTCGTATTGTGTCTTGAAACCATATATTGTATTATATTATCAACAACAACATTTAAAGTAGAGAAAGACGAATAGAAAGCATTTTTTTTATATATGTCAGTAACGGAATCCTTTTTAGATTGTTTGGTGCCGGCCGTCCCTCTTGCAATCTTGAACATTTTCGCGTACTTATCTCCCTCTCCATCAGACGCTTTGATAAAAACCGAAAAAACCTAAGCGAAAGTGAGGCACCGTTTTTATCCCCCGCATACGCAATCTCAATCAATCTTAACGTACGTTCCCTTATTAGTTCCAATACTTTGTTGTTACATCTAGAAATGATAATAATGGTCGCATATTACAATTCTGATACCTTGTGCAAAAATGTGTTCGCGTGCTCTTTTGCAAGAGCCGTAGCCCAGTGGTTCCAAAAGTCGCCCGCAACACAAAGAAGGTAAGTTCGAATCTCGAGTGTACCAATGAGTTTTCCTTAACATATGACAAATACCACGAGTTTACGGTGAAAGAAAATATCGAGACGTAGCCTGCAAACGTTTGAGAATAAATTCAAAGACTTATGTATAGTCGTGCTTAGGAAGCGGCCATGGCCTCGCCATACGACACGTTGGCACCTAAATTACATCTCCGGCGAAAAATGGAAAACTACACTGCTCTGCCTATCCCTTCGGGGACGTTAGGGGCGTTATAGGAGATACAGAGTTTGGTATAGCATAATCAATCCAGAAATAATGAACCAGAACCAGAACAAACCAGAATTTAATTAATCGTTTTGACGACGATGCTTCATGTGACGACCTAAATTGATATGAATATGAATGCTAATATGAATATTAAAAAACTTAAGAGAGTTATAAGCCTAGATTTGGTTTCCACAGCTATTTCATGAAACAACCTAGAGTGTAGATACATAAAGAAAAGTTAGCTAAGTTAATTAAGTTTGCTTATCCACGTTAATTTGCAACTAAGAAAGCTTCAGTATTTCTACGCTCACTTAAATTTATTTAATTTTAGTTAGAGAGCCGTGGCGCAACAATCGGCATTGTTGCGCGTGTCGACCGCAACGCAAAGATTGCAGGTTTGAATCCCGACTGTTCCCATGTTTTTTTCTGAACTTAAGTACATTGATTAATCACTACACCAGCTTAGGTGAAGGAAAACATCGAGAGAAGGCATGCCTACATTTGAGAAGAAATTCCAAGACATACTTACGTAATAGTCTTGCATGAGTGCAAGATATGTAATGGTATGGTATTATATTTTCATAATTTAATTATTTCTAATGAAATACATAATTAAATTGAAAAATATTAAATATAGGCCCACCGGTATCAGGGTCCAAGGTACCGGAACAAGGTACCAAAGCGTCTACGGCTCCAGAGAAAGGAACTTCTATGCAATACGTGCCGTCATGGAGAATAGCTTCCTGCATCAGGCCCTTGATACAACCATTTAACGAGCTTTAAATTTTGTTTGAGTCTCTTTGCCTTTAGGTCTTGGATGCTATGACTGTCGGCACAATGGTTGCGAAGTCGTTCATCAAATTGAACATGAATATTTGGTAATACTCCGATAAGGATGAAGTTACTGTTAAGAATTACGAATTTTTCTCCAAATGTGTAATTATTAACTTGAAAAGAAATAAAAAATGTAGGTCAAACACGTGCTCATACTTAGTCACTTGAACTCAATCTCTGTAAAGCCCTTCTTAAAATCGGCACACGTCAAGCGGCATGAATAAAACCTCTGGCGTGTTTTTTAGTATCATGAGTTATGTCGGAGGATGTACGTGAGGTTTCAAAATGCTCCCAAATACTGAATTGGTAAAGTATTTTTATAGGTGACCCAGTGGTAACAAAAGCACTCGTAAATTAAGATCACCTTGGGCGTCTGTACAAATGGGACTTTCTGGTCTTGACTCCAGTGATTTATAATACCACGATTCCGCTAAAGGAAAATATATTATAAATCGCCATACTCGTGATATATTTTTCAAAGACGCGTGTACCCTTACGTACATTTGTACTTGAGAAACAGTAATGGACTGATAATCTTACACATAAATATTTTTAATGAAAATCGGGCGTAGTTACTCCATTGCGTACCCTTTTTACCCTTACCATTTTACCCTTTTGGGGGCAACATGTCAGTCCACATTATCAGTCTATTTATAGATGCTCACCGGTTTCGAAACTTTCCGTTTTGACATTCCCATTCTTGAGCATTTTATGCATTCAAAATACTAAGGAAAATGCTCATATTTTCAAGATTATCATTACATAAACGTTAAAAGCAAAGGCTTCCAGCTTGAGAGCACGCGAGCGTATGTATCATTCACGGCTTGTAAACCGAGACCCGAGTATAAGAATAACATGGCGGCTAAACATTGTTGAAGCGTTTCGCAAAAACTATTTGACAGGGTTGAGAGCTTAGAGGCTTAATAAACGAGGGGCCGAGTTTATATTTGAAGCGAGTTACGCAAGTATTTCCACTTGGATACGCCGACTTCACTCGAGCGCATAAATATTAACACCAGCGGCCTTCCAAAACATTTCTTTTGTATCTTTTATTCGCCACCACACAAAATGTTACGCATAGAAAAGTTTAGTTTTTTGGCGACAAAACACTCAACGATATAACTTTTACTCTAGATATTTATATTAAATGCGTATACTCAACGATATCTTTGGATTCTTATAAGCTATGTTTCTACAGGACAGGACATTATACTTAAATAAATTGGGTCTCCATGACTAAGATTATATACTTATGTTTATCCCAAAAATTTCTGCCCCGAGCGGGATTAGAACTAGTAGATGAAATGGCCATCTATTTAAAAGAATGAATTCCCCGTTGAGGCAGAGGGGACATCATGGTGTTCTTCAAGAAGAATGTGACAGTTTCGTGTAGGGTCCAAAGGCGGTGTTTGTTACTTACCATGAGGCGAACCGCATGCATTTTTGTCAAACTTAGTGGTATTTTAATAAAAAAAAATGTGTAACATAATATCATTTTTTGGTTTATAAGTCTCATCACTGGCTATCACAGATAGAAATAACGCGCGTGGTCACGTTTGATAAGCGAATTTTAAACAAGCTTTCGACAGCTTACTGCTATTAATGGACGATATTGGTTTAGCGGCACGGCTTTACCGGCGATGATGTTTATAAGCCAATGGATTTTTCACAGGGTTAATTTTACAGCTAACTAGGTGTTTTAATTTATTATTGTCAACTTTAATAAACTAATTAGCCTTGGTGGCCGGGTTTTAATGTCCCCTGCAACGCAACATTGCATCTTCGAGTTTTTTCCGAACTTAAGTGCAGTGATTTACCACACCACTAGCGTAGCGGTGAAGTAAAACAACATGGTGAAGCCTGTATAAGAAACTGAAAGACGTATGTAATGTGCTTTAAGGTCGGCGTCGGACTCGTCATCTATGTCGTTAATAATAATAATAAATGTCGTTTGTATCTAATTATATATCTTGCGAAAGCGGGTGCTGTACACCTATGCCTATCTTTTCAGGGATTTGTAGGAACCGGTGACGAAGTGTACATATATCAAAATACTACTTATCTGTGCCGCGCTATTAGACATTAAGTTAAATCTTAAAAAAGCTTTAGCTATAAATTGCATTTAAAAAACAGTACTTTTAAAGGTAATATGATCTAATAATATGAATATGAATATATAATATGATATACTTTTAGTTGACTACGTGCCAACGTGACAGCGTGATTGATAGTGAGCCGGTCACCATCTCTAAGGCACAACTACACTAATATCTTTGCACTTTTCCTCAAGCTTGTATATCATCACGCCTTCCTACAAGGGTCCCCGAAGGGGTAGGCAGAGGTGTATAGGAAGTACCCACACACCCACATTCATCCAGAGATATATTTTAGTTTATTTATAATGTTTCACTTCACCGTAAAGCTAGTCCTCATGGTTTAGGCAGAGAGGGTAGAACGCTAGTCCTCTTAAGACTAACAGACCTCTTTCACTCAATCTTGTGTCAAAAACCTTGGCGGTGTGGCAGATGTGTCATATAATCACTTCGTCATATCGGTATGCGATTAGGGAATTGTGTAAGCATCGCTTAGTAACGTAGCTCAACCTACAACGTTATGTACCACGAATATGCTTGCGGGAAATCTTATTAAAGCTAGGCAGTCTACAAGGCATATGGGTAATTAGTTATTCGATGAGCCCGAGTCAACCCAAATGGGTTTCGTGTAAGGGAATAATTATTACAACATGAATATGCTAGTGCAATATTCGACAGTGTATAATGTACTATGACAGTGAATTTGGATACATCTTATATATATAAAATTCTCGTATCACAATGTTAGTTACTATACTCCGAACGGCTTGACCGATTTTTATGAAATTTTATATGCATATTCAGTAGGTCTGAGAATCGGGTACTATATATTTTTAATACCCTTAAGTGATAAGGGTTGTCCAAAGCAAACATTCTTTTTTATTTTTTCATCCGAGCGAAGCTAGGCGGGACAGCTAGTTTTGATATAGTTTTGACCGGTTGCTTAGCTCGATGGTTGCCCTGCCTCTCGTTCTCATGGTCGTGGGTTCGATATACATGCTGTGATGATTTCGTTGTCGTGTGCGAAGTCTACCTACTAGCTATGCCCCATGGTTTCACCCGCGTTAATTTGATTATCAGCTCCCTTGTTTATTAGTATAATGATACATAATCATCCTCAAAAGCAGTCTAGCTAATACAAAAATATTTTTTAGAATCAGATTTATCGTTATGCGCGTAAAAATAAAAAAACTTTAAAATATTAGTAGGTAACATATTAAGAGTAAAGCGCCCAATCTCCCTATACTTTTAGACCTCTTTCACTTCATATCTCTTCATACATTCATGCTTTTAGTGCAGTTCATGCAGATTCATGTTATCAGTTCCAGTACTTTTGACGTGCCAATCCTTGGATGTTGTAATGCCGATACAACATCCATACGATTTAAGTTTTATGAACGCGAAATCCTCATTTCTCTTCTTGCAGGTCATTTCGCATTGTATATCAGTTTCGTCTACTATTATTCACTTATTCTTTTTTGATTGTCGTTAGTTGTTTACCACTTACTTTCGCACACTAACAATACCCTTAATATATGTATCAATATATTTGGCACCACAATATCTGACATTACTGTGTGCGCATTCTGCAATTATATATTAACAACAAGATTCAGGTCGTTAGTTCATTACTTGATTCTTAGAGACTGGGCAGTAGCTATTATTTATAATAATAATAATAATATATCCTCACGCCTTCCCACAAGGGTCCCCGAAGGGGTAGGCAGAGGTGTATAGGTAATACCCACACACCCACTTTCCGCCAGAGGTATAATAGGTGCCAACGTGACAGATGGCGAGTCCATCGCCGTTACTCAAGCACGACTATACATACGCCTTTGAATTTCTTCTCAGACGTATGCAGGTTTCCTCTCGATGTTTTCCTTCACCGTTTAGCTCGTGGTGTGACTAATCACTGTACTTAAGTTCAGAAAAACTCATTGGTACAGTCGGGATTCGAACTTGCATTCTGCAATTATATATTAACAACAAGATTCAGGCCGTTAGTTCATTACTTGATTCTTAGAGACTGGGCAGTAGCTATTATTTACATTGGGCGAAACATGTGGTAATAATATTGCTTATATTGCCATTGCGTCGAGTTATATTAAACGTAGATAGCGTTTCGGGAGACAATTTGAGTCAACTCCAAGCAGATTCATAGACGTGGAAACAACAGTCTGTAAGATCGAGTAATTTACCGATACTAATTTGTTCAGCCAAATAACATATACGAGACAAACAAACTACTTTACTGAATAAACACTAAACGTAAATCTTATGTAATGATGTGAACGCTAAAACTTTGCCCTTGCCGGGTAATGCCAATGTTATGTAATAAACATAACACACACGTCCTGAACATAGCCGGATAATAATACCCTGGGTAAAAATACGGTGCTCATCATCATTATATGAAAATACATCAATGGAATTCCTTCCGGAATGAACTCCCTAAAAAAGTAATGCAAACTGCGAACCGTCACGAAAGCCTCAAGACCACGCATACGTAGGTAAATAAACACAGAAGTGGACAAAAAATGTTCTCCTTTTAATATTCGGTACCTCCGTAGTAACATGTTGACGTTACATTTTGAGTTTGCTCACAAATATGCGACGTTGTACCTGCTTTGATCTGTAACCAGATATAGATATCGAGGCATCGATGTGCAAACATGCGGAGTGGTATTTGTAAGTGAACAATAAGCGATCGCCACCGACCGACACTTGCGTCCGGTGTCGCTGCTCTGCGGAAGGTAGCTAGTTTCCGCACAATACATTCTATCTCGACCATAACAACTGATGTATTGAACTTACGGCTACCCCTAGTGTATTAGTCAACTCTCGAAGTATAATAGGTATTTCGTGTTGGTTTTTGAAACTGCTCTTTGCTCAACGCCGCATAGAAACTACACGAAGCAACCGCTATATTATTGTAGTATCAAGTAAACATAGCAACTTGACACCAGGCAGTTCTACATCTAATACAACATAACATCGGGATCTCACATTAAAAAGCAGTTCCTAAAAGAACTAGTCTGAATATCATAGTCAAAGACACCCGGAAGAAGTGCTACTCCCGTAATATTGTGTTTTTCCGTTGAGAATGGAAATTCAGATAGAATTACTGTGTTACGTTAGCCGCTTATCATCATATATATGCTGGCAATCATGCGGTAGTATGAGAGGGATGTAGGCATCTAGTGTGTGAGGTAGTAAGTTATGGCCTTCCCCCATGGGATACAGGAGTGAAAGTACAGAGAACATACGAGACGTCATTATTATTTATATATAAAGTAAAGGATTGTGGAACAGTTTTATACAAAGCACTGAACGTTCTACTACAGTAAGTGCGGATTAGATTAACTCCAAGTGATTCTTAGTTTGTGGCTATTAAGTTTGTTGAATAGGGCTTAGTAGCGATCTAACGTAACAATATACTGACCGAATAATGTACATTGTTTTCACGTGAAAAGCATTAACTTCGAGGACATTAGCTATAAATACAGAGCCACCCCACTCTAATCGCCAAAAGTGTATCCTCCCTCCTCAAAAGGTATCCTCCCAGGCTCTAAGTGGGCGAAAAATACGTTGGCTATTAGTACTACCGTGATAATTAGTAATTTCTATCACGTGTAAAGGAAAAAAGCAGAAATACATTCATGCGATTATAGACATTTCATACAGACGGCGCAGTCTCGTAAACTTCTATGCCAAGTACGCTCAAGAATAATTACACATGAAATTTAATTATAATAATTATACAAACTTAATGAATTCGTAGGTACATTGATCCAACAAATTTTGTAGGGCATACTTAACATTCCAATGAAGTAATATTAACAAAGATCAATGTTACTTTGAAGCCGAAACAAAGAACTGGTGAATGAATACTTGAAATATGGCCCTCAAACGAATTCTTGTCAATGTTTGCAAAGGTTGATACTATAAAATAGGTCGAAGATGTTTTGCTGGTTATGTGGTTAACATACACATACATACATGCATATCATCACGTCCCTAACGGGACAGGCCAGCTCTCTCTAGGCATACATACCTCTTTCGCTTCGTTCACATTCATGAGTCTCTTCATACATGCTCGTCCCTCGGTTTCGAGTACTCTTGACGTTCTCGTCCTTGAGCGTCCGATCGATTTGAGCTAGGTAGATGGAACTTGGACACAATATTATATCAATTTGTATTATTTTCACACCCACAAGGGTAGGTAGGGGTACATACACCCCTACCGAAAAGAGGATGTTATTACAATAACATCCTCTTTTCCCTAACGCATATTTAAGGGCATAAATATGAAAAGAAATGTCAGGTTATACCATAACCGTTACCTAAGGTATGTTAGTCCTAGCTTACTATATCTAGAACCACACGCCTTTGGCAACCCAGCATCAGTGAGAAAATTAGCGCATGCAGATCTTTCTGTCGTAAATGACGCACCTGTTATATCTACTATGCATAAAAAATCTTCGTGTAGTTTTATTAGGCATATCAATGAATCTTGCAGTCAACGGAAAAAATAAATTGTTTATTGCACCAAAATAGAGATCCTCATGAAATACAAGTTAGCAAATTGGCTCGCGAAACAGCAGCTTTGCTTTTAATAAACACCGTTGGGAGCGAACTATCTCGCGTCACTAAATCCTGAGTGTATGCGTTACTGATGATTGTGTTGTATCTCGTGTGGTGTGACGGCACGCACCGTAGAGCCGGCTCGGTGGAGTAGAAACGGTCTGGATTGCGCACTCGGCGCCCCGTCCACTCGACCGCAGACTGAAATATAAAACCACTGCTACTATATACGCTACGTTATAACAGCCTGTACCGTGCTTACGCCGCCACCGCGCCGCGCCGCGCCGCTACATTTGAACCTAATCTCCCTCCATATTGGCATGTTACGAAACTCAATTTTACGTAAATATTCAATACCCACCCAATATGTGCTTATCCATCATCGTATGTCAAGGTTAATGGCTTTTTATATAGGAGTAAGTTATTTTACGAAATCTGAATATTGTAAGTACTACTTTACTACCTACTCTGTGTACAGATTTTTAAACGTACCAGTTTTGTACTAGCTACAGCAGTTTCCGTAGCATCAGTGCTAAGGGGAAAAGATGATAACTTTATAACTTTTACTATAGAACTAAACTATCTTAAAATAAATTAGATTGAGATCAGTCTTCTTTGTTCACATGCAACTAACGAAATACCTAATTGGATTTTGGGTCGGATTTGGATTTACAAGCGCAGTATATGATAACAAAAACTTGCTGTATAAAAAAAAAACAAAAGAATACGGAATAAGTTGAAACATTATATTTTATGTCTTTGGTTAATACAATTGGTGGCTTTTCTTATACTAGTTGGGCTTAATGTATATTTGCGACCATTTTTAAATACAATAATAAAAAAAATACATTTATTTTTGTCTTCACAAAGCAGTAGTTACAGTGGTGGGCTTATAGTAAGTAATTGTAATATGCAAACTTTGTGAGAGAATGGTGCCTGAGGTAGGTCTACAACGTAAACCCGTGTTACAGGTTATATAATAATATGTTCATGATTTATTTCGATTTCATCGCGTAACGAGATTATTAAGGTTCTTTTGGACTTCGATATATCCTCAAAATATGAAAACGCGGTTATTTATTTTTCCTTATACGAAATTCTGTTTGGTAACCTTATTTCATAAACATTCGTATGTTCGAATAACGTGTGTGACTTTCACGATTGTGAGCAAAAAAATACAATATGGATCTCCGACAAGTAACACTTGATTCTATTCAAAAAGATCAAAATATATTTCATTCTCAGTTTCTCCTCCATGAAGTTCTCTCTACAAAGGTTCGTCTGAAATTTTGAACAGTTTTTAATCATTTCAGTTTACACCTCCCGGTTCGACATAAACATTTTGAATATTACAAGCTTTTGTTCGCCAATTCGCTTCAGCGCATTATTTTTCTCATTTCCCGTGGGCACTCTTACTTTTTCCCTGTAGAAGTAGCGTTATATTTTAATCCGGGTTCTAAGCTTTTTAATTCATTGCGAGTCGAGTCTGTATGCTTCTCGCTTGGGACATTTGGAATGTTCTTCAACAACCTTCTCTGTAATTTCTGAAGAATAACTGTACAAAAGTGTTAAATTGATAAATTTAATATTTGTTATATTATTAATATGTTATATGCAAAACACATTAATGGGAAAATAATTTAATTAATAGTTCATCCACATTTATATAATATATGAATGTGGATGAAGCGACGGAGATCTATTATTATAAAAATACTGGCTCTGTCTACCCGGCAGCCCGATACACGCCCTCCCTTATTTCTAAGATAAGGCGTCCAAGAAATGCCGTCATCGAATCGGATGACGACAATAGGGTCCTCCAGGACGCCCGACGACAACACACCGACACTACACACAACCGACCACTGTTCCGTCGTCGCCGGCGAGGTTCGACGCGAATAACCCGTAATGTTCCCCCCGACCCCCACAAACGCCGGCCCGCGCCGAGTCAGACGCCCAGTTCCCTTGCACGCGATCCAGCAACGCCCTAAGCCGAGGCCCGTACCCCACAGGGGGTGCCCTTAGCTGAGTTGCTTAGTACTTAAGTGCCTGGCTGGAGACCTTGGTCTCGCCATTGACCGGTTAAGTAGCAAAAACTCCCGGAACTCACGCTACCAGAGACAATACAAAAAAAAACTGTCTACCCGTGAGGAACTCGGGCGTGAGCTACTATCATAATTATATCAAACTTAATCGGTTGTCTTATCTATAATTAATGCATTATACTATTAGTATTAGTTAGTAGAGTTAAGACTAAACTAACAGACGCTTAATTCACAAAGCATCCACAAGTTTCCAAGTTTCCCGCACTAAATTACACGAGCTTTGGCATCTTGAGATATTTTAATAAAAGCCTACACAAGCGCGCAAATTATGGAGAATATTCAATAAGCGAGAGCATGAAGATGGCGACGAGATTCCATGGCAGAACACCGGTGTCATTTCAACGGTGTATCTAAGCATGCATACACATAGGTATTATTTACATATTATAAAACGAAATCCTCTGCAGCAGTTTTTGAGTTTGAGTCAGACAGACTGCATCAGACTGTCCGTCCGTTAGCAATAAACTCAAAAAAACTGCTGGACCGATTTTCATGTAGTTTTGTGCAATAGACAGAGTCATTCATGATTACGTCATTAGTAAATAATTTTTTAAAGCTTTGTGTAAATTGGTTTAAAGGAGGCTTAAAATTCAACTACCGGTGCGACGGACGGTGGATCGCTAGTGTTACACGTGTCAGACACATCCTCCGCCTTCCAACTAGGGTCTCCGAAGGGGTAGCAGTTTCAGGGGTAGGTGTTTAGGTGGTGTGGGTACCACCTAAACACCACTGCCTACCCCTTTCTACACTGCCTACACCCATTTTCGCCAGAGATATCTTAGTTGCTAACGTGACAGATGGCGAGTTCGTTAATATATATTATTATTGTTAATTATTGGCATCTATTAATAATAATAATATTTGAAATAATCTCTGCAATAGCTGATGTAACGCCAAGTATAGTAAATTTATATTTTAAAGCTCGCCTCATAAGTCTCTCTCTCTCTTATAAAGTTCTCCCTAGGCTCTTATAATCTCTTTTCGCCGGAGATATTATTTCGCTGCCTACTGGACACGCGGTAAGGCTGTCGCCGAAGCTGGCACCACTTTACGTCTTTTGAATTGATTTCCCATTACATGTAGTTTTAGATGAAAATTGCAAGATTCAGAGACGAAAACATGCTGTTGTTGTGAAAACCGATCGCCATACCCACAATAGTAACTATGGTAAAACAGCAATAAAGGCTTCTATTATTATACAATGTACTTTTACTCACAATGTTTTCCAATACTTAAAGAGGCGATCTTTACGGTATTGATAAAATATTACATGTTTTTGAAAATAATCTGTTATTGCTCGGGTTGCAATATCGGGAACATGCAATTTTAACTTTCCAGTACGGAACTTAAATACTTGTAGTTTGAATATATTATGCCTTAATAATACACGGTCTTCAATACGAGGGAGGAAATATTCGTGCTCATCACTCACGTTTGCCCAGCGAGTATCGAACCCGTCCACCTGTTCCTTTGAATAAAGATTAGTATTAAAGGGAAAATCAGCAATGTATTTTGTGCTGCGAATTGTTATAAGAACAAAAACGTAGTTAGTACTCGGCTTAACGCGAGGTACCCGGTCCAAATGAATGATGTATTGTTTATTTGCTTGCCGCCCATACACACGCCGGAGCTTTCCTCATTACGATTCTTTTGATTTTCCGTTATTTGTTCTGTGCCAATCACACTTGAGGACTGTTTATTTTCTCACGTAATCCCTAAATCTCGAGGTGCTGATTGTCTTACAGTGAACCAAAGTGTGATGTGTTCTTAGGATCGTTCCGTACGATCGTGGCATTTGTTTTATGACCTTTTTTTCTCGTTCAAATAATTCTGAGATACGATAAACATTTCTACGATTTCCCCAGCTCTGCAAGCTTATTTTCCTGGTAAACAAAGGCCTTGCCATGGCTTGCGTATTTGGAGCATACAAGGAACGCACCAAATTTAATACCATAACATTTCAATACAATGCAGTCAATTACCAATGCACCATCAATTTAATCACAACAAATAATATAGAAAATAATTTATTCGATGGCTCAGCGTAAGTACTATTTGCCAATAATTATAAACATACTAGCTGTCCCGCCCAGCTTCGCCCGGGTGAAATAAAATAACTTCCTGAAACACGATCGCAGCGCCACCTATCGGGTCCAATTGTGAATCTAAATCATTCTCCAATCCCCACACTGAAGACACAGAAAATTTCATTAAAATCGCTCCAGTTGTTTTTAGGAGGAGTTCAGGGGCAAACAAAAGCACAGAAGAAAAAAAAAAAAAAAAAAAAAATATATATATATATATATATATATAGAGAGAGAGGTTGGCATCATAATTGTATAATGCATTCCACAAGCTAAATATCGGGTAGGCAGAGGTATATAGGTAGTGCCCACACACCCAGTTTTCTCCGGGATATATTTTAACGTCCCAACATGACAGATGGCGAGTCCATCGCAGTTACTCAAGCCAGAATTTCTGTGTTTAAGTTCAGAAAAAAGCATAGGTTAGGATTCGAACTCGTTCTTACTCGAACCACTCGCCCTCCACGGCTGTTATTGTGTGTTATATCATGTTGAATATGATAATCTACTAGCTTTAGCAAGTACGGAGGCATTTAACCTTGCTTGTTGCGATACGCTTAGTCAAGTTCAGCTATAATACCAAGTTCGCTTGATACGTATGTTATAATAAGTCGAGGAGATTTTCATATTAAAATACGTTAATCTTCCTTAAAATTATGGTAAAAGAGTAATGATATAAGCTGTCAAGCCTGCCAACTCAATTACGAGACATAAATTAACAAGACGAGTCTTCTAAATTTAGCTGTGTTGTAATGCTTAGTAAGCTTCTATCGACGGATCAATTCTTAAATCGCTTCTGCCGGCAACTTCGTCCTCAATACTTATGAGTGCTGATTGTTCGCGTAAATGATAAAGGTGTTCGCGTGGATAAAGATGACAGAATAACACACGAATCGGATAATAAATATACCGATGTATTAGACGAACCTATTTACATAGGTAAGTTAAAAAAGTACCTTTGTTATCGATTTGGCGGACCGCAATATGTAAATAGTGGATTATTGTGACGACAGGTGAAGACAACAAGAAATTGTAATATATGCATTAACACCTCGTAATCTCAAAGTATCTTAAAATTACTATATCTATACATATAGGATTTGATAATTATATATATCTTTAACTTTTCATTCGCTTCTTTGACAGCGAAGAACAACCTCAATTTGGGACTGAGAAAACTGTGTTCTTTTAAACCTTCATTTTTGGTAAATTCTTCACGTTATTATTATGATTAAGCACAGACAAGTGGACAAAAAACTATCGAATGATAGAAATTGATTAAAGATTCATAAGCCTCCTACCACGACTTACATGCATATCATCACGCCGAGTCCCTAAAGGGGTAGGCAGGGTGTACCTATAGAGCGCTGGTTCTCTGTAGACTTACATACCACGACTTTATTTTATTACATACCTATACAATGTACAGACATGTCCACAGATTTGTTGAACGATAAGGATTTCAATATCGAACTGGCTCTCAAACCAATGTCTGAAAAGTTTGTTTCTATTACGTTAAGATTCATCTGAACACAATGGCGTTGCGATTAAGCCACTTGCATTGTGATAAATGCCTACATGGTTATATAATTGTATGATCGTTTAGATCGGGGCTTCCTAACCTTATTTTTTTGTTGAGCCTCCCCATACTTAAAGTATCGCTTTGCTTTTCATAAAAAAAATATTTTAACCATATAAATATATTTTGAATATATTTCGCTCAGAGAATCAGCGTTGCCATCCAGTGTTGCAATGCTAGTCTCCTTGGCACGTTATACCGATTTGGGTCAAATATTTTATCTGGAAGTAGTTAGTTACAACTGTTTAATATATTTTGTTATCGTTTAATTTGTCAATTGTGTTCCTATGTATTTTGTATTTTGTTGTGAAAGAACAATAAATAAATTATTATTATTATTATATTTAATTTCTTTTTAAACCATAATAAACCTTACTTTGTATTTTCAAAAGGAAACGTGCTTTATCCCATCCAAGTCTCCAGCGTCCCCCTGGATGGCAAGTTCTGGCCTCTTTATATTTTATAAGGCTTGATCATACAGTAAATTTTGTGTAAAACGACCTTTTTAGAGAATTGTTTAAGAAATAACAATCACATGAAAGACAAAGAGACTAATTTAATTTATCAACCTCGTCTGTAGTCTTTATACCATTGGACCTTTGGAGATAAGATTACGGGGCCTAATAAAAGATGTAACGATCTAAATGTTTCCAATTCAATTTGGCTTATCATCTGTGTAGTATTTTCAAGTTAAAATAGGGTAGGTAGGTAATTTTGAAGTTGTTTGGAGTTGTTTTCAATGAGATGTAAAGTTCGCTAACTAGACAATTGGCGGAGGGTGGTTGGAGGATTAGTCGCTTTGATTCTTCGATCTGCTAAATGTAATAATAACTGCTATTGTTGCCAGACTTTAATTACTTGTAGCTATTTTGTTTCTAAGCAACAGATTTATTCTTAGCACAATAATTAGCTTTTCCTCTTTGTAGCTTGAATTTGAGGGTTCTCGGTATGCTAACAAAGAAAATGTATGAAATGATCGTGATGACGACCTTCAGAACTGGCTGTAGTTGATATGTTTATTGGAGCGCGCTGTCAGGATAAAATAATCCAATTTTAAAAATATTTATCTATTGACTGCCAATTCATTGGGGAAGGCTATATATAGGCTATGCAACATCATGCATGCACCCAAGGGTCCAATGGAATGCCGGTGGGTCCGCGGAGCTTAGCTTGTGTAGGTATAAATAAATAAACAATAATGTATAAACAATTTACTCATTCTGTATCGGCTTTTAAAAAAAATTACATCTTCCTCATATCCTCACGCCTACCCACAAGGGTCCCCGAAGGGGTAGGCAGAGGTGTATAGGTAATAGACACACACCCACTTACCGCCAGAGGTATATTAGGTGCCAACGTGACAGATGACGAGTCCATCGCCGTTACTCAAGCACAACTATACATACGCCTTTTAATTTCTTCTCAGATGTATGCAGGTTTCCTCTCGATGTTTTCCTTCACCGTAAAGCTCGTGGTGTGACTAATCACTGTACTTATGTTCAGAAAAACTAATTGGTACAGTCGGGTTTCGAACTTGCAACCTTTGTGTCGCAGGCAACCTAACTAAAAACCTACCTAACAAATTCAGCCTAAGAATAAAAGCCTTTAAAACATGCGAATTTTATCAGGCAATATATACGAAAATGAGGAGAAAAATTACGCCATAGTATATACTCAACTCATATTTCGTTATTATTTTTAACGAACGTACAAATAACCATTATTTTTAAATGTCATTGGGGCGTAAGTTGAGAGGAATGAGAATCTAAGATAATAAATAGGCTCACAACGCTTTTTACCTACGTAGGTACGTAGGTAGGTAGGCAGAAAGAGTCCTCTTTCGCTTCATCCACATACATCAAGCTCTTCATACATGACTACCGTTTTCAAGTACTCTTGTCGTTCTCATACTTGAGAGTTCGGTTTGATCTAGTCTCTGTCTCTTCTTACACATACTTTCGCATTGAATATACACTTCGTCAATCTTCATTCGCTCATATTTATATATGTTCGAACCAACGTAACTTGCGTAACAAATGCCTTTCTTCATTTTTACAAACACACCCTCGTTCACGCCAGTTGCTTTGCGGACTCACTATAATAACGTCACACCAAACATTTTTCAAGGGGCATGTATGTCAAATATCCAATTTTATGCTATATCTGATCAGGATTTGCAGCTGTATGGTAAAATAATCACACGTGCCTTCTTGCTCAGGTTTTTACTACTCATCAACGTAGATACGACCCCATTAACTTTCTTACCGCTTACCGTAAGCTAAGCCTTTGTAAATAGGCAGTTAATGCTTTGCACGGCCATATGCCCGACCTTTAACTCTAGACGTGACCTCGGAGTGATGCTTAATGAAAAACTGGAAGAGAGGCGGAGATAAATATTCCGTTCATCGGAAGTACATAGCTGGGGCCTTACTTCCACTTCACTTGTTGGCTCATGAAACCATCTGTTGTAGAGGGGTTGTGTTGGTAGTTAGAGGTTCGAATCAATACCACTTCTTATGCTTCTGGTTCAGCGATTCCAAACAACTTAAAGTCGATCATGCAAAGCCGATAGTTCTTTTGCAAACGTTAATAAAGCTCCGTTAACCGCAAACCCATCTCATTAAGTTAATTAGGCTTTACGGTGCCGAAGAACAGCGTGTACAACCGTGCTTTAGATTTTGCCAATTGTACCATGGCAGCATAATTATCTTAGATGAAAAGGGAAGGCAGGAAGATATACTTGAACATATATTATACTTCCAATCTGGCTGTCAAACCTACAATGTCTTGTTCCCACATAACCGTTCCCTAGCGTCCCGTCCCCGTCTAAGCCTAAGAATTATAGTGCTGTTCCATCTCAAAAAGTAATCAAAAGTTTTTGTCGAGGCCGCTAGCTATTTGATTGACTGTGATCACATCAACAGCCGGACTGGGATTCTAGATCAAATTTAGTTTTTCTCGGTATATTATTACTTTGTACAAATAAAGTTTAATTTATTTTTAATGTAAGTAACAACTTTTGTTTTTTCGCAATCTTTTTAAAGTTTGGTAATGATGTTTCACAGAAAATAGAAATCCACTTGAAACTAATTTTCTTTATATGAACTACTAGCTGTCCCGCCCAGCTTCGCCCGGGTGAAAAAGTAAAATTTCACCTAACGGGTCCAATTGTAATGTAAGCTATTCTATCTTTCAAGTTGGTTCAAACTGCACACGGTGCGCAAATTTGATTGAAATCGGTTAATTAGTTTAGGGGCCCATCGCGGACAAACAACGTGACACGTAATGTATATATATATTAAGATAGGTATTTGAATGTTTGTCATGTTTACTCACATCTTAATTATTCTCTATATATCTTGGTCAAAGGAGATTATAGTATATTGAATTGAAGGACAAATATTTTCATAAAACGGTATGCCTGTACTGCATATATTGATTAAAATTGGTTTAGTGTTGTCCATCCAAGCTCATTGCTACTCACAAAGATATTGATATATCACAAAGGTTTATATTACTCACAAAGATATAAAATAGACAAAATATGTCTAATTTGTATCATTTTTCAACACTTGTTATATATACATAATATGTTCTTATGTATGTACTATATAAAACGTTAACATTTTGCCAAATGTTAACGTTTTTACAAAACTAGATAAAAGTTGTAAGGAAACTCGTATCGTATTGAATTTCTAAACTCTCAGTAAAACTTTCGGAGATAAAGTTTTTTGTGGAGGCAATATGGTGGAAGATACACGCAGTTTGCTCCGATGTTTCAGTAAAGATGAAATATGAACATTATGAATACAAACGTTTAACCAAAAAGCTTAGAGTGCCTATAAACTTATCCAAGTTTTTGATATATATAAAAAAGTTGTAATGAAGTTATATGTATATTATGGGGAGAATATTTAAGAAAGTTGTTCCTAAACTGTGAATGAATATATGTTTGTGCATGTCAAAAAAATATATATGAAAAATTAACTTTTTACATTTTAGTGTCATTACATGTGGAGCCTTCCAGTTAATTATATATTTTCTAAAAACCTGATAGAGTTTCTATAGGCTTTAGTAACAGCTTAGTATTCTTATTTGCCACCATAGACCAGCATGCCATCACGATTACTTCAAGGGCTAGGCAGAAAGAGCAGAGGGTTAGTTCCCTTTTAGTTTACTTTTATAGTGTACAAACAAAAACGGTCAACTCTTTGTTTAAATTATTCATAGGTGCAATAAAACTGCGTTTACTTTAGGTGTAGTGTAATGTTATGCTTGTATTTACCAAACTCTGAATGGGATTTAAGTACTTATCGCGTAAAAACAACTCGTTAGATAAATAATGGATGTGAAGATTATCATATTTGTCCAGCAAACACTTAATATAGCACAATTTATCATCACTTTCAGGGTTGGCAACGCGCGAGTGATACCCCGGTTGTTGCAAGCGTCCGTAGGCGGCGTTTACCGCTTACCGTCAGGCGGGCCGCATGCTTGTTTGCCACCCAAGTGGTATAAAAAACATAAAGCCTAAAATTATAATCTTAGTAATAGATCGGCTTTCATTAGCAGGTACTTTGTAGTGACCTACTAGTCTAGCAACATGGATTTACAACCAGGGGCTCAATTTCTTAATGCCTTTGCATAAGAGTCCCGGGGCAAAACCCCGTCTGTTCGCCTGAATATATTTAGGTGTCATCGTGACATGGCGAGTCCATCGCAGTTTGTTAAATACATAGGTACGTCTTAACTTTTTTTTGTTTTATGTATGTCGGCTTTATGTTTTCCTTCGCCGTAAAGCTTGTCACCACGAGCTTGAATTATCCTGAACTTAAGTTAAGAATAACTCATTGGTTCAATCGGGTTTCGAACTTGCAATCTTTGTATTTCCGGCTACTACTCGAATTGTATGGCTTATTTTTTACAAAAGAATATAAATAACACGGGTAGGTAAAAGTATTATAACACCATTATCATAGCCAGAGATATATTTAAGTTCCAAGGTAATAATAGATGGCGAATCTGACACCCGCTTGATTATATTACGTCTTCGAATTTCTTCAAGCGCACATAGAGATCACGATGTTTTCCTTCGCCGTAAATCTCTCGGTCATAATAATAATGCCACTGTACTTAAATACAGGGAGATTAAAGAAGTCCCGCGTTGGCTTATCGAGACATCTCATGACTAGCGGGCTGGAACATATCTCGCTCAAAGAATCAGCATTGCTCTCCAGCGTAGAAATGCTGCTAGTATTCTGGGCACGATGCCGTAGGATACCAATTTGGATCAGATATTGTGTCTGTAAGTGGTTAGTAGTTATACCCAAAAATTACTTCAATAGTACAAAAATACCCATTGGCACTGGGTTCAAACTGCAAACCTGCTATGTTCACTTTGCACGTGACTATTTCAAGCCTCGGCCATCAAGACTATATCTATAGAATAACACTTTATGAATGACCTTCAGATATTTGCTTTGGCGTAAAATGTACGTATCTACTCCAACGATAATACCTGCAGTGTCGTTACGTCAGAAAGTTCACCTGTCCAATAAGTGTATCGGTTTAGTTACTAGCTAATATTTGTCCTAGAAATTCTGAGCGTTATTTCGCAAACAATTTCAGGCGAGTTTTATAAATGTTGAACAGCTTTCATTAAAAGTTCTCGTTGTTTTTGCAACCATATCCGATACGTTGTGTTTGCTAATAATAATATACATGGGCTATTTTAACGATTGCTTTGTATTTGTTTATGGTATTCTTTTATAGGTACTTTTGATATTTATTTGCATAGCTTTTTTTAAACCTCTACTTTTCTGCTAGTACGCTTGCAACACCAATGGTATGGTCGCGTTGACCGTAAATCTTCACACCTTCCCACAAATGCTTTAAGGGCCTATCCCTTTGGAGGTTTTAAGTGCTATCTTGTGGTGTCCCAAGAGTGTTGGCGGTCTAGCAACATAATATGTACTGGCTACATCTTCACGGCTTTCCCTAAAGACGTAGGCGGAGGATTAATAACGCTTTATTTTCGTCGGAGATATAAACAATTGATTTACTTAAATTTCTTACCATCCTGTCAACAATATTTATATCGGGAACCTATATCTATTCGTCCGTTAAAATAAAAAAAAAAACTCTGAATGCAAAAGTGTTGACTATCTGTCGGTGTGTTTGAAACAAAGCACACATTTTCAGCAATAGTGCGAAATGCTTACTTATGTAGGTTGTCATTACCTGCAAGTTAATGGAACCAATTTGTTTTTATAATATGTAATTCCATATAAAATGTTGTGTGTATTAAGTGATGATTAACTACGCATTTGACTGTGGCTAGATAAGGCGCATCCGTCATACCCACTTATTTATAGCATTTGAAAAACAGGCACATCTTTGTACTCGCAGACGGCGATGATGCTGTGTCTATAATATCACATCTCATTTGCGTCTGAAGATGCACTTAACTCTCCTCTTGATAGATTGGAATTAGCGTAAACACGTGTGTATATAATTAATTAAAATAATTATTCACGTATACTTTGCTCAAGCACTTTTGATTCGTCGTAAAATTCTATTAAGTAATTTTACATTCTCGAACCTGTCGACATGATCAAAGAAACGAACCCTATACATTCTCGCAGGTAAGCTAACTAAGCAGCTTCCACACCGTGGGATACCAGGGGAACTTCCTTACAATGATGCTCAAGTTGTGGAAATAACACCTCGCTGAGAAATTTCCTAGATAGTTTCTACGTGCCGGCTGCCAAAAATACGCGAGTTTCCATTATTATGAAAGTAGTAATTACTAGCTGTGCTCGCGGTTTCAACCGCTTTGAATTAGATTTATTAGTTTTTTTTTCTTTCTGGAATAAACCGTATTATGTATGTTAATCCAGCTATTTTTGATTTTTTTTTTATACCACTTGGGTGGCAAACAAGCATGCAGTCCGCCTGATGGTAAGCGGTTACCGCCGCGTATGGACGCTTGCAACACCAGGGGTATCACTCGCGCGTTGCCGACCCTGCAGTAATCTTTTCATACCCTTCTTGAAGAACTCCATGCTGTATTCTACAAGGAAAACCGAAAAGCTAATAATAATTTGTCTCTGCGCAAATTGTTATCCCATTCATTAGTTTTTGCGTGAAAGAGAAACCATCAAACATTTCCATTTATTGAGTATGATACATACCATTGTTACGTATATTATATAATCTTTGAAATTATCTACTTGCATATGTAGCATCTACCTACATATGAACAATAATTTGAAGTAAATTAATGATTATTATTATGGACCTCTTTGTGCAACTTAACTCTGATTCAAATTAACTTCAAATTGCTTATTTCCTCGTTCGTATGTTTATTTTCTTCCAAATGCCTTATTCATATTAACAATGGTTATTTTTCCAACGGAAAGTGGGTATAACCTATACACCTCTGCCTACCCCTTCGGGGACCCTTATGGGAAGGCGTGAGGATAAATTGTATTATTATTAATATTTATTTATATTTTATATAATATTCTCTCGTGAAGTACGAGGTTGGACTGCATTTATCGCAGGCTTTTGGCCAAACGAAAAATGGAGAAATATTGTAGGCGTGGAGAGCGCATCATAACGACAAAAACTTGCGAACTATTCGGCATGTGTTTAAGATTACAGCCTTTTGGAGTTGCATATATGTGAGTTTGTGAATGTCTAGAGTTATGAGGCTTTTATGAAGGGTATGTGGGAGAGGGAGGTAAGATAGGATTATATATATTATATTCGGGACTGTTTTAACTACGTCTACCTTCCACTGAGTCTTAATTTCGATAGTAAGGTCGTCTGCGTATTTAGTGATTTTTTCAGTATATGTGTTTGTCATGTTGTGCGTGTTCGGTAAGGAAATGTCTATGAGATATACCTGTTTATTTCTTTTCTCATGTAAAGTGATGTCGGGTCTATTGCAATGAATCGTTTTGTCGGCGATTATTGTTCTGTCCCAGTATAGTTTGTAGTCGGCGGAATCTAGAATTGTGTCGGGAGTGTAGTAAGCTGTCTTAGATGCAATAAGATTGTATTTGAAAGCTAGGTATTGGTGAATGATGGCAGCGACCTGATCGTGCCTATGTTTGTAGTCGGCTTGTGTGATTGACTACATGCTCCGGTTATGTGTTGAATGGTTTCAGAGTTGCTGTGGCAGTTTCGGCATATATCTGTTTGCAAGGTCCGATCACGGATGATATGTTTTCCGTAGTTTCTTGTATCTATTACCTGGTCCTGGATGGCTAACATGAAACCTTCAGTCTCTGGGAACAATTCGCCGTTACGAAGCCACGAGTTCGACGAAATAATATCGACATTTGGGTCTAAGAAGTCGCGACGATGTCTCCCATGCAAAGATTTCTGAAGCCTACTATAAATTTTTGAGAAAATGTGGTGATACGCTCGTTAGGCTGTTCTGTATTGTCTTGTAAGTTTAGGGGTGTCAGGTTAGTATCTGCTTTTACTGTAGCTTTGTGTAATGCTCTTTGATGGAAAAAAATTCGGAGGGTCGTTATTTGTTTATTGTGCAGGTTCTTAATGTCAATAATGCCTCTTCCTCCATCGGATTTTTTAATAGTAAGTCTCTCGGTGCATGCTCGGGGGTGGTGTTTTCTGTACTTAGTGAGGTGAGTATTAATTGTGCGTTGCAATTGTTTAAGATTTGTTTGTGACCAGTGGATAATTCCGAATGAGTATGTGAGTATAGGAATAACATACGTGTTTATTGCCTTTACTGTATTCTTAGCGTTTAAATGTGTGTTTAAAATTTTGTTCAGACGCTCTTTGAATGTTTTATCTAGAAGTTGTTTAGTTTGTCGTTGGTGTATCATTTGGGTTTGTTGGTATCCAAGGTATTTGTATCCGGTAGTAGCATCAAGGTGGTCTATTAATTCTCCTGATTAATTAATTAATTCAACTGTAAACTATTGTTTTCTACTTTTCCATTATTATTATTATTTTTCCAACACCTATCTGCTATAGTAATCAGGTTACCCTTAAATATTCAAATACCCTTGAGAATATTTAATTAGATATTGAAACCTTTCAAATTAATCGAAGGCAAAGTATTTATATACGATAGAATTTCGTTATAGTCTCACTCCACCCTATCAATAATAATTATTTAAAGCTTGTTTAAGACGAAGATAAATCACTGTTCACTTATTAATTTTTATTGCGTCTCTGGCATTGAAGAATAGCCTCGGATTAAGAGATAAATTGTTATAAGATATTGCCGATCGTTCCGAGCTTACCAAACGAAATTTTTGAAATTTTATATGTATTACCGGTAAAATTAGTTATTATTTTTCTCTGCCTACCCCGTTAGGGACTTGGCGTGATGATATGTATGTATGTATTTTTCTAATCCTTGCCAATTCATAAAAGAAAACCTCCTTAATATATCTATATATGATGAGCAAGCGCCTTCTGGCAAGAGACCCCGAAGGGGTAAGCAGAGGTGTATAGGCAGCCACAATCACAGCGATTTATACGCCTTTTAGTTACTTCTCAAACGTATATAGGTTTGCTCTCGATGTTTTCCTTTCACCGTAAAGCTCGCGGTGGGATTAATCACTGTAGGTACTAAGTTGAGAAAAACTCATTAGTACAATCGGAATTCAAACTTGCAATCTTTGTGGTGCAGGCGACTGTTCGAACCACACGGGTACTATGACTTTCTATGTGCACAAAACCGCCTATGTAAGCTAAGCCGTTGACCAGAAATTAGAATCTTTAATAGATAATTTAATCTTAAAGAGGTGATCAACAAACCAATTAGATTTATGCGATATGGGATTATTAAGGGTCGGACTAATGTTTTGAATGGGCCAAGAAAAGCACCATGTACGTTCGAGAAACTCGCACAACTGATAAAATAGAGAAGAAATGACTATGCAGCAGAAGTTGCATGTATTCGATCTTTTAGCTGATAGCAAAGCAACAAAAAAAGCGAAATCTTTAACGCCCTACGCCAGTTACCAGAGGTATTTGTGGCAAATATTGGAAGTGTTTGGTTAAAGAAAATTGCTTGCAGTCAGGTGGTTGATTGCCGCATGATTGCTTGCTTACTTGCAGTGTAATAAAAAAAGTTTCTTAAATCGTTTCTAAACGTTACGTGTACGTTACATATAAATACCATTGTGACGAACTTTTTACGCTTTGGCTAGTTTCAAACGGGCACGCATTTAAATTAATGTAATGTTTATCGATACCGGCATAAGATTGGCAATAAGTTAAAGGGAAGTATAAACAGCAGGTGATTATTATTATGCACTTCGACGAAAAGCGACTTCCGTATTAAGTGGCAATACGAGGGAAATATATACATAGTTCTAGCGTGTTTTTTTATACCACTGGGATGAAGCATTCGGCTCACTTTATGGTAAGCGGTTAGCGCCGCATATGGACGCTTGCAATACCAGGGGCATCACTCGCGCGTTGCCGACCCTGCAGAAGTCCTTTCACACCCTTCTTGAAGAACTCCATGCTGTACTCTCCGGGGAGTTCATTTCGGTTTGGTTATAAGCACACAAGTGTGTTGTAACTATTTTAGCTGCGTGTCTATAATCGTACCTGAGTGCGATAGACTCGCCATATGTCACATTGACACCTTAACATCGAAGGAAGGCGTACAGATATTTTATTTGTGACACATATAATTGTGTTAATTGACACTTTTATATTGCTCTGAATCAAATCACAGATTCGTAATAAACAAGAACGACACTGTAATCTATGGCATATAAACATTCGTGTAAAACTCGCATACATATCTAGGTCTCGTAAACCATTTCTTGGCCTGTGAATGGCACGCCACATGCAGATAACAGAGTTACCGAACTTCACTCCAGTGGGCTCACAAATTGACTTATTCAATATACATGCTGATAATCATATAACAGGTACACTAGTGCTTGCAGTGCATAGCGTCTATGTATGTCTTGACGCCTTCTCCTTTCAATGGCTCAGGTATTGGAGTGATACTTTTTCGTCAGTCTAGTTACAAATAGCTAGTATAACACATGGCGAACTCGCCATGTGTTATACTAGCCTTCGCCGTTATTGTTACAGCTTAGCTTCATGCCTAATGTTATAATAACAAAGGAAGAATCAGAACGCAGCGGATTTTCCTTTACTAAATTAGAGTTGCTGACTGTTTACCTCCCTGCAGATCGCAACCTAATACCACAGGTCTTTATACACGTTTCTGATGTCGTGGTCCAATATGGTTTTCAGGATTCTATATAGAATAGTCATGACAGAAAAGGGAGAGCATTTACCGACAAAGCTATCCAGTAATTATATAGACAAGGTGCGCTTTTAGGTGCGGTTACCGCTTACCACTAGACAAGCTTTCATCGTATTTTTTATAATAAAGGACAGGAGATCACTACAAGGGCTATTATGCTAAGTAAATTATAGTCCGTTGTTAATAATGCAGGTAAAATCTATCAATGAGCTTTCGTACTCCGATGAGTTTCAATTCTAACTTCGTTTGTAGAGATCTGAAGTTAAATTGATACACGATTTGATCTAGGTAGTTGGATCGTGGTATTCCACTGCCTCTTTTCCACACATTTGTTTGAACATAGTACCTATATCTATTTCGTCAACTTTAAAAAAAATAAAAACCTGTATAATATGTTTATATTTTTTTATACAAATGATATATTGTTTAATAAATATCCTCACGCCTTCCCACAAGGGTCCCCGAAGGGGTAGACAGAGGTATAAAGGTAGTACCCACACACCCAATTTCCGCCACGGGTTATATTTTAGGTGCTAACATGACAGATGGTTAGTCCTTCGCCATTAATTAAGCACGACTATATACATACGCCATTGAATTGCTTCTCAGACGTTTGCAGGTTTCCTCTCGATGTTTTCCTGTACCGTAAAGCTCACGGTGTGACTAATCACTGTACTTAAGTTCAGAAAAGCTCATTGGTACATTCGGGATTCGAACTGGTGATTTTTTTGTGTCGCAGGCAACTACCCGAACCATTCGGCCACTGCGGCAATAAATTATTTAATTATAAATAATTTGACACTGTAAAAATGTTATAAACGGTGTAAAAGGTAATGTAATTGTCTTTTAACTACTGGTATTTCTTTCGCTTTTACAGCGTACAGTAACTACTTACAAACACTACACACAGGTTGTGTGCTTATTGCCAGATTTTTTAAAACCTAACCATACTGATGCTGTTAAAGCTGAAAGGGTTGGTAATGAAATTCCGTTCTAACGCGAATAAGCTACCTAAGCTATGACGATGCAATTTTACCCGTACGAAAATGTAAAGCTATTTCAATGCCGCTAGTTCAATTTGATTATGACACGACCTGACCTGTTATGATACCTGTTCATGTTTAGGTGGACTCGCCTCTCGTGAACTCAATCTCACTTCGGAACTGTCGAAAGCTCGACACTGCGCAGATATCCTATAACACCGCTCAATGTTATCCACTGTCCATACCGCAGGAAACTAGGAAACTAGTCATTCTCACTATTTTGTATTTACCCGAAGCGCTTTGGACCAGACGTGGAAATAAATGCGCAAACAATTTTATATTTTTTTGTAAATAAAATGAAACAATGGTTGCTGGAAATCGTTTCCAACTTCAAATTGTTACCAAGCGCATTTTTCTGATATTTTCTTGAATTGAAATAGAAACTATTTGAAACTCTTAACATGTCACGAACGAGTGTGAAAATGTTTGTTTTGCAACACTATATCAGGCATAACAGTGAGACGGTGTATTGTCGAAATATTTGCTACATGCGTCGATTATCATACAGAGCATCTTGTAAAGTTCTGTATAATATTAAGGAACAAACATACCGCATTTTGGATTTTCTTTATGCATAGAGTCAGGATGTTATTGATATTTATTTATACGAACTAATGCTCGTCAAATATTGACCTCAACTAGCAATTTACGAAAGGACCTCAGATTTAACCGCTAATATATATCGTTCAAAATCAGATTCTAACTACGTTCTCTAAAATTCCTGTGTATATTTATTCTCTCCAAATACCTGACAATTCAATTCAACGAGTATATAATTTGCTGAATTTCTGATACAAAAACAAATGTAGATAGAACTTAAATGAAGACCATAAATGTATGAGCTATTAATATTAAATAGTATGCAATCTCAAGTAATCCATTATGCCTACGCTAGCGACAATACGGTAGCTCAACTACAAAAAGCATTACATTCGGTTAAACCGAAAAACCGGGTAGGTATATTTATAGCTTTTGCCCTAATCCAGGGCACGAACTTATATACAAGGGTCTAATTCATTAGAATGTTTCCCCGGATTTAAGCTAAAAGATGGACTTCAAATTTAATTTAATTTCAGTTATTATAAATATAGTCCTCAGAAAGACAAGCTATTATTCAGACATAACATTGGTTGGTGGAGATAGCAAACCAAATACACGCACTGGTCAACGGTACGATGTTTTTCTCGTTGTAATGGCAAAGACTTGAAAGAAGGAATATAATATAAGACTTGGATACTCGCAGTATACATGGCGACGTCTTCTGGTCTCACATAGTACAAGCATGAAGCATTTTCCCACGATATCAGGATCTGGCTGTAAATTGCTGGTTTTCAATCGAAAAAACTGAAATGACTTTTATTTTAAAACGACCTCAGTTTTAGGCCACGAATATGTTTCGTCTTCTCTCATCGTGCGTCAAGCCAGTTGACAACGCCAAGATAAACATTAATGAATTCACTGAAGAACGCTCGAGCTCTCCCTCGGGCTGCGGTCAGCAGCTGACACGTGCAGCCAGAGCTCGAATGATTGATTGTATTGCGATATTATTGCGGTAATTAAGCGTTCCATTTTATGCTCGTTTGAAATCATTTCAACACTTAATCGTTAAAATTTTGATATATCGGCTTGATACAACCTTTTTACTTAAAATATGTGTGTGCTGGTTTTCTTTATTTTGTATTTTGATTAAAGTGATCTTCCACTAAACATGCCTCGAGATGGCTTTGCGCTTTAGTTAATTTCGAAATATATACTTATATTATAAATGTGGAAGTTAGAATGAATGTTTGTTATTCAATCACGACAGAATGCCTCAACGAAATTGGATGAAGTTTGGCACAGAGATACATTATAGTCTGAAATATGTTATAGAAAATATGATCAATTAAAAGGAGGAATGCCAAGGCTGGCGCATTTTTAAACACATAATTAATTTAATGCGTGTGAAACCATAGCACAGCTAGTTTCTTATAAAATGCAATCAATTTGTACACAAAGGGAAACCATTTAACCATATTCAACATTCCTATAAAAACAATTTTCAATGAAAACAATTCATCAAGGTCTATTCTTTGCACTAATGACAAAAACTTCGCTTTATTACCGAGCTGCGCTCCTGTTGGTACATAATATGAAGTATTTCTTCATAATAAAGTTTTTACATTCATTATACAATGTTCTAGGTAATATACTTTCGTGTTTAGGCTAAGCGATTGAAATAAGGGAGTTGTTAAAAGAATATTTCTGAGTAGCTCTGGTACGTAAATATGTCTGTCTAAATATGTATCTCATTTGTTCAGGGATTAACTATATTGAAAGAAGTATTTGATAAGTATCTAACTACATAAATATATGTACAAATATCACACCGAGTCCCTCACGGGTTAGGTAAGCCAGCGGAGGAACTCCTATTTAAATATGGATTTGTTTCTTCTTTAATATGTAGTTCTACAGCCAATAACAAAAGCTACATTTTGTTCCAAATTGAGTAATTGCAGTGTGTGCAAAATGGGAACCTTGTGTGAATATATATACCTAAGGCTTAATTTTCCATCATCAATCCGATCAAATATTGTCCATTGCCGAAGGGGTGAAATAATAGCTCTCCGTGTTCAGAATTGCTATAGTTTGTCATAGCGTGGCGTAGTCCAAAAAATGTTCGAAGAAAGCGACAAGCTCAACATCTGTCTAGCTAAAAACTGTTCGCAAACGTCACTCATCTGCTCGCCTCTTCCTCTTTTACTTTTCCCCTTGCGGAAGGCGTCCAGATACGTATTTTAATTTGCGTTTTTAATTATGATTTAGAAATCACAATACAATATCCATGTTATTGAGTTAGTGAGTATTATTATCGTTGTAAAATTATCACCAGTATCCATTAAGAAGTTTTGTATTTTTAAGTTTTACATTGTATACCAAAGTAAAGATGTTCGAATGATTGCTGAGCTATTGGACAAAATGTCCCAAACGCCGTACAACACACTCAAGGTTTATTGCACAGATTAAAATAACGATCATGTCTTGTTTTCGTAAACGGTTGGAATTAAAAAAGCAATCACATAATTGTTTTAAAAATTTTAACCGTTTTACTAGAATCATTATAAAAATAAGTACATGTATTGCTTAGTGTCAGTTGATTTGTTGCCTGAACATGCGCTTAAATTGCATTTAGATAGAGACAGGCACAGATTAGAGAATATGAAAATAAAGGTATTTTGTATTAGTGATTATATGTCTATGAGCATTGATGTAAAAAAGATAAAACCTCATTGTCTATGAGTACATTGTTCGCCCGTTTTTAACGCTTGAGAAGAAATTAAAAGGATTGTATAATATAGTACTTATTTAAAAGCCTTAAGTGAATCACTTTGTCTGTTTAATTAATTTTCGAAAAATTCTAAACTACTTGTTTTGAATTTTTCGCAAATAGACAAACGGGGATACAAAAAAACCTTTTACAATGCATAGTCGGACTGACTGGTTATAAACTAAATGTATATTTTTGATTTGGTTCTAGATTAATATCGAATTCAGCAAACAGCTTAATGGTCACATCCTTTTGTATGACTTGGTGACCTGGAAGCGAATTGGCGAATATATCATCCCAGTATGACGTCACGGCTGGCGGGGTAAACTGTAGGATCGATTTTTCCAATAGGTTTAATAAACTACAATGGCGAAATAAACTTTCATTTAATATTTCTTTTTAGAGCCTTAGTAGACGAGTGGTTATAGTAGTTGCCTGCAATGCAAGTTCGAAGCCTGGCTGTCTGTACTCATCGGTATTTTCTAGCCTTACAGTAAGTAAATCCACATGTCTATATCCCTAGATATAGACATGTGGATTTATAGCAGAATTCAATATTCTACGATGTTCATATACCTAGATGGCCCCTGCGGTTTCGTCCGCTTAAAATTGAATGTAATCGGTATTTATTCTGAAATAAAACATATCCTATATGCTAATCCAGCTAATAATCTTCTTCAGTTAATCAGCTTAGTCTTTGTGTAGACCTTCTATCCAAACTTACTTTAAACATGAATAGTATTAGTAAAGATACTCCATATTATAAGTAAATGTACAAGTAGGTAATACAATACGGCTCAATTATGAGTGCGACATCATACTATACTATATAGAGTAATCGGTTATTAGTATTAATCATATCATTAAAGCGTCACGAGGATTGTGCTGGGAATAAATCAAATTCATTAAGTTCCCTGAATACATATATATGTCCCTAAATACATATATAGATGGAATCACGACGAGATAAATGTCAGAGATACTATAGTGCCCGTTCTTTCTGGAATTACAGACATATTGGCTTCATCCACATTGATAGGTGTTTTCATCTTATATGCTCGTCAAATATTAAGCATATTTCAACTGATTTCTACTATTGTGAACCTGAAACGTAAGACCCATTCAGCACGATGAGCGTTCTCTTTGATTTCTCCAAAGATTTGTCAGATTAAGTTACCACTTCCTAAGTGTAGGCAAAAGATTTATGATTTTATCAAAAATATGATTGAAGATTTTTCTGAATTTCACCATTGACTCGGAAAAGTTGAAATAAATTTCCTCGTAGTAAAGTATTCTCAGAACAAACGTAAAATTTAGTTGTCCGTCGAAAAATAACATCTTTCCCTCGCTCCTCTTTTATGCATTTATTACCAAACGTGATAGAGAAAGTTACGGGCGTGGGATTCCCTGACTACCGAAGCGAGCCAGTGACCGTCTCCTTAAAAGTAGTTAAAGAGATCCCGAAGTGAAATTTACCTCCACTCATCTAAGTGGACGACTTTCTATGGCTCAAGTTCCACGCACACCAATCAATCCAAATGCGTAGTTCTACTGATAATAAATGCGAAACTTTATGAGGATGTTTGTTCCTCTTTCACGCAGAAACTACTTGACAGAATTCGATGAAATTTTGGCGCAGAGATAGATTATTACTCCAACTATTCTAGAAAAATCTACCAACTAAATCAAATGTCTACGTGGGTGACACAGCGGGAAACAGCTTGCTTTACTATATCGGTCGATAGCTTAAGTAGTAGTTTGTACCATTTTTGCTTTTTTTACTTTTAAGTAAAAAAAAATAATAGCCAGTTTGATCTCATCTTGAGCGCAATGGTTTGGCATATCACGAGTTTGTATATTCAAGGAATTATGGTATATGGTAACCTGCATAGATTTGATAAGAAATCAGATCAATTAAATTAATGTATAGAATTGCGTGCCTGAGACACGGCTATAGACTCGCCGTCTGTCGCATTAGCACTTTGATATATCTTCAGAGATCGTATAAACAAGAGCTACGAGCCTCCCTGCTCCATTAACGACCTTTTTGGGTAGCCATAATAATATATTATGTTATTAATACATTATCAAATAAAGTAAAAGCTATAGCCTAAAAGAATTAACCTTGATTAAAATAAGAACGTTGGTTTGTTAAACATACAAAGACTTTACATGCATCTTCACTTTCATTTGTTATTATTGCATTCTGTAAAAATAAACTCAATCGATAATGGCTATATATATATGTATATATATATATATATAATCTCCTCAAACATTATATATATATATATATATATATAATGTTTGAGGAAATTAATGTTGAGTTATGGAACGGTTTCTTGAAAATAGATTTATGGTGCGTGATGTGACCAATATTGTTATTAAATAACGGTTAAACAGTCAGTTGTAAATTGATAAATTAATTTAAAACTCTGCGTGTGTCAGTGTAACTACATTCGAGCGTAAAATGAAATAAATAAAAATCAACTAATTAATATAATCACGGCATGATGTTGAGGATCTCCATTGTAATATCATAAGCAATGAATTTACTTTGATTTTGTAACTAACAGTTTTTTTTTATAAAATCTAGAATAAGAAAATAATAATTATGTATAAATGGAAGGTCTATAGTACGGACGATTAAAGGATGAAGATATACAGAGGTAGCATACCTATATAAACGTTGCGCTGTCTCAGTGCATGACCCAGTGGGCAAGTCTGGCGGGGATACTACACTAGTACTACAGTCCAAGGGCGGGTAGGCCGTTTACCCTTAAACGGTCCTTTTTTAATTCACTTTATAACTCAAACAAATGTTATTTAAATAAGTCAGTTCACAAAATTACATATATATAAATGATTGAGAAGACACATAAAACGTGATTTATTTGACACCGGTGAAATGATTTGTTTACGTCGCGTGTAGGGCGGGCGGCGCGTGGGGCGCGTGTGGCGCGTGGCGCGGTCGTAGCGCGTCCACCGCGCTCGGCGCGCAACAGATAGTACCTAGCGGTAGAGATGGTGCGGCCCGGCGCTCGGCGGCGCGCGCCACTCCGCTCCGCCCGCTCCTCTGACGTCACCATCCTCCCCAAATCCTCACAGCCGACCAAGCGACGCGTTGCACCCGCCAATGCTCCTCGATCCCATCTTAAAGCTTTGGGATAACCCTTCAACCTTAGGTACGATGAACTCAGTTTTAATTCAGGATTTCAAAGTGTCTTTTATTTCTTGTTTTAAAATATAGCCCTGTTGAATAATTATACTCGAGCAGCAGATATAAACTTTAATCTTTACTTAACTAATCCTAGCTTAAGTTTAAACAATTGAAGCTAGCTTAACATTTACTGAGACATCGCTACTGGCCACATTTTACTTTAGTGACAAAATGAGAGCTACGATTATTTAAATATACTTGTCGCATTGTAACAATTTTTTTGTATAGTATGAAGTTTTGTTATTAATTATTTGCAAACAGCAGCAATGTTAGTGTTGTGTAAAACCTTACTAAATCTCATAGCAACATTGGCATATAATATTCTGCTTTGAAGAGTAACTAACTAGGTGCCTCAATATGCTGCCTTGGTCTGGTTCTGGTATTACGTGCTCCTTATAGAATATAATTCACCTGTTCACTTTTTCTAAAGCTTAAGAACAAGCGCTGTAATCCAATTAAGCTTTTACCTAGAAAGGTTCAAAATATACGATGTGTATGATATA